>CAUHTR010000200.1:0-170180 GCA_959609185.1 Schmidtea polychroa
CATTCCGTTGTCATTATGAGAAATGGGTTTGGAATAGTCTTCACTTATTTCAAAGTACTTTCTGCTTATTGAATAGAAATATTCTATAATTAATATTTTCAACATAGTAAATTGCAATGATTTTTGACTTAATTTTTAGGTAATTGAAAATATTCTTTGAAAGAAAGGTGCAAGTTATTGTTGAAATGAAATGGATAACAGAAAAAAGTTGTTGCGCACTGATCGGATATTAATACGCTGCACTATATTGATTATTTTATTAGGAGAAAGCGATTGGAATAAAAGGTGAAAGTGAACAGTCAGGAAATCCATTTAATTGGTTATAAATAAACATATTTAAAAAAATATAAATTAAAATTTTTAATTAAAATTAATTTAATCAATAATTATATTCAAACTAATCGTCTGGGGGAATTTTTCATAGTTGTTTAATAAATTCTTATATATTTTATTTAACTTATTTTTATATTTAAACTAGATTTATAAATATTTAATTAAAATTAAATATAAAAATTTAATAAAAAATGAAGATATGAAAACCTCTAACTAAAATTTTGGTTAATATTTTATATGAATGACTAGTAAATAAAAATTAAATGATTTAATTTTTCAAATATTATAAAAAATTTCCAGTAAAATTAAAAATCATTTATAATTGAAATAATGATTTTCCTAATAATAAATCATTAATAAATATATCAACAATTTATAGAAATTGTTTAAAGGTGTTATGATCTTATGAAAACAAATTAAAGCATTTTAGATTATTCAAACAAACAATGACTAAACTCGTAATTTTGCTTGATCAGCATGTTGAACTTATGTTTTCGATATTTCGTGAAAATAGCAAATAAAATATTATTTGTTGAACACGTTGAGGAATAAAAAATTATTTTTAAGTTAACTGACTTAATATAGTTGCTATTTTATCCAAATTGTTTAAATTTATTGAATGGAGAATTTTCCTACTGTGTTTTCGAATAATAAAGGTAAATATGATTTTCAATTAAAAATTTGGACAATAAACATGAAATATAATATTAATTATTATTTTTAATTAATTAATTAAAATTTTAATTAAATTAATTAACTTGAAAGTTTTTAAAAAATTCCTATTTATATATTTCAAAAAGAAATAGTTTACAAAAATAATTTAACATTTTTTATAAATTTCGAATAATTAATAAAAATAGATTATATATATAAAGATTTAATTACTAAAATATAGTTAATGTGATTTTAAATTTTAGAAAAATCAAGAACAAAACATAAATTAATAAAAAATTTTCAATCTGCCTGTTGTATGAATTTTTCATTGAAAGATCTTAAACAAGAAATTGTCAGTTTGATGGCTATTTTTATTCCAAGCGTGAGTAATGGGAGTATTATTTTATTTGACAAATTCTTTTTTCTCTTTTGAAAATTTCAGTAATTTATTTTTCGGTTTTAAACTCATCAAGTTTAAAACAAGATTTCGTCGTCAACATCAACTATTATATATTTGGATCGTTCATATTTATTAAGAGATTCAATGATAAGTTCATTTGCCCTAAAAAGCACAACTATTTTACAAGTGTTAGCGACCAACAGTGCCTCTGAGTCTCTATGACATATTTCTTTGTATTTTGATAATAATTAGACCTCAAATACTTTACTACAAAACAAAAATAACTTAAATTACATAAAAATAAAAATATAATTCAAAAATATATATACATATGTAAACATAATTACATATATAATTTAACAAAATAATACTTAGTTATTTTGGCATGACGAACAATTTATGGCTTTTATTGAGTGTTCATTATTGATCATTATTTTTTGGCAATTATCGCAGCATTGCTTCTGCATTTTGGATTTTTCGTATGGACACAAATGACACCGTTTCCTTTTTCGGATGCTTTCACCTAAAGTGAAAGTTGAAGGTCTGCTAGAAGAACTTTTAGTAGGCAAAGCTCCAAGATAGGTTTTTATTGCACTTTGGGACAATTGGTGTAAGTTTTCGTTATTTTGTCTCTTTCTTATGTAAGGTTCAACTAGAGATTCACCCAATTCTCACAGGAATAAATTTCGTATGTTAGGTTTACTTTGGTTCCAACACGGAAATATTTTCATCCACAGAACATATGCACCTATTCCAGTGGCATCTAGTATATTCATATAAAAAGCTAATGGCCAACGATTAGTTTTTCTCTTTATCATATATTCGTGAATAAGTTGATCAAAAGTATCAACACCTCCTTTGCTTAAGTCATAATATTTATTTATTTCCGACATAACTTTATCTATTTTTACGGTCTTTTTGTCGTCATGGTGCATTGTTGACAAAGAAATACTGCTTTACCTGGCTTGGGTACATGAGACGCAATAGTAATATTTTTTTGAAAACCAAATAAAGTTGAACGTGTTTCCCGTTTTTTGTTTGGCAGAAATTCGGGTGGAATACAGGCCTTATTTTTTCGCAGAGTATCTACTAAATTTAGACCATTATACAAAATACTTTCAGCTAATTTTTTACTTGTAAAGTAAATGTCCATAGTTACATTGCGATTTGTCCCAAAATATGGTGCACAAAAATTTTCAACGACCTCTCTTCCAAGTCCAACTGCTCTAGTGTTGCCAACTTTACCTTTATATGGAAATCAGCCGAGTGGGTAGGCTGTTTTGGAATCGCATAACCACCAAATTTTTATTCCATATTTTCCAGGATTTGATGGCATGTATTGAATAAAAGAACACCGACTGCGACAGGGCAAGCTGTTCATCTACAAAAATATTTTCTCCAGGCATATAATATTTTCCAAAATTATGGTTTACCATTTCCCAAATAGATCTGATTGGTGCCAACTTATCAGTTTTCCGTCTGTTGCTTCTAGTATCTTTATCATCAAAACGTATAAATCTTAGTATTTCCATAAATCTTCGAACACCTATTGCTGCTTTGAAAATTGTAATGCCGTATAATTTATCCTAAAATATTCGGTAGTTTTGAGCATTTGATTTCATATGTCCGGCTGCAATAAGTAGGCCGAAATCCATGTAGCTCATCCATATCTATTGGTTTCCACTTTCTTGATTGACCATATATTGTTACTGCTTTTTTGTTCGTATATTTTAAAATTTGGTCATAGACGATCTCATCAATAACCCTTTTGAAGCTGCTACAGAAGCTATCCAATGATTTTCCTGATGGCAGTACAACTGTATCAAGTTTCTCCTTTATGATATTGCACGATTTTTAGCGGGAACTTCTACATGTTTTGGCCATCCACTCAGTTCCATCTTTATCGTTATATGTTTTGTTATTTACAGGTATATCAAACTGTTTGTTTTCATCTTCCGATATTTCAACTTCTTCATTTGACATCTCTATCACAAGTTCAATTTCAGAATCTGATGCTTGATTAGCTTCATATTCAAGTAAATCGATTTCATCGTAGGTCCAATTCTCTATAATCTCTTCTAGTTCCATTTTACTCAATGGGACGTTGGCCATATTTTTAATTGTATTCTAATTGTATATTCTAATTGTATATATTATAATTGTATATATTATAATTGTATATTCTAATTGTATACAAAAATGTGAACTTAGAAAATAAAAACTAACTTAACAATTTTATCAATAAAATGATTGACTGATCAGCCTTCTATGATTCAAATGATAGCGTTGGTGTGCAATTATCTATATAGTGATTCACACTGTCAATATGCAGAGTTCTATAAGCACTGTTTTTTTATACTTAAATTTTTTATTTAAACTTTGAAAATAGACGAATACAAGAAATTTTAGAAAAGTTTAATAAATATCAATAAAGTTATCAGTAATTTGAATTCAAATAGAGACTGACAGGCTCTGTTGTGCTTTTTATGGTTAAACAATAAAACTCCCAATATCTTTTTTGTAGCAAATACAAAAACCTTAATGAACAATAAGATAAATTTCAAATTTAATTATTTTGTAATTGTAATGGTAATTTGTGACTCATTGTAAAGATTTTCGGCGTTAGAATAAAGACATTTAATGGATTATTTGTCGTGAGTCCTGCCGTGGTCGCCATGTTAGAAGAATTTGGAAACATAAGATTTATTAATATCAAAAACTGATTATTCCTGCGGAGGAAACAATTATATTGTAAGTATCTTGAGCAAGATACACATATGCATCAATGATACAAAATTGTACCTTTGACATTCAGACATACATTACATAATAATCAGACATACAAATTCAACTTGCAATAATATTATTTCAAACAGGTATTATTTACAGTTATCCTACAGTGAAAATTTCTTTTGTCCAAAAAAACTGAATTCATTTTTACTTCTTTATTTTTTTAGATTAATGAGAACCAAATTTTAGTAGTATTATTAGTATTTCTTTAAAAAAAAGAATTAAATCTAATAAATCTTTGGGGAGCATGTCTTAAGGATTTTGAAGTTTGTCAAAAGTTATATATTTTTTAATAACATTAATGTATGATTCCATGTGTCTTATAAGTTAAAGTAAGAAGTGTCTTTAAAGAATAATAATAACATATATTTTCAATAATTCCTCCGCTGGTATTGAATTATTTATAGCCGGATTAATTTTATTACTTAACAAAATTCCTCTGGTCAAATATTTTTCATGTTTTTCATTATTTTCTGTTAACTTGATTTTACTTTAAATTTTTTTAGATACTAAACTCACATTTCTAACACCGACAAAAAAGAAATTTTTTTAGTATTTACTAATATTTTTATTCCTATTAAATGCAAACCCTGAAAATTTTCTTAATAAAAGAGTCAAATTGCCACATTTTCAAATAGACATTTTCTAAAATAATTATTAATCCTCATTTAGGTATTGACAACATTTTTCAGAATGCTCAACCCTGTGATCAGCCTCATAATGTGTGGACATTTCAGTAAATATGAATTTGATGTTGTCTCGTTGGCCAATAGTGTTTGTAGTTTATGTTTATATTTGTTTTTTCATCAAATTAAAATAACATATAAAGATAATTTTTATATTTAAATTAAATAAACATTCTGGTTAGTTAAAATTTCCATTTAAGTTTTGTAACAAAATTCTTTCTATCACATTATGAATTATATTATAAAAATTTACATTCTGTTAATCAATCAACGATTTCCCTAAACGAGTAAATTAATCATAGTTAAATATAAATCCAATGAAATTCAATCATACATACATGATAATATTTAGCCATTTTTATGTACATGTAATTAATATAGTAGATTAATAATTTAATGAGATATGTATAATCGAGAGATAAAAATATAGAGATAATAGGTAACATAAATAATAAATAAAATCTAACTTTAAAAAATAAATGATGGGTAAAAAATAATATAAATAAAAGATGAATTAATTGTTATTTGGAAGTGTATAATCATTTGTAAAGACTTAAAGTATATATAAAAATAGTTAAACATACATGGCAACAATTTAATTATAAGAAAGCGCTAATCAAACATTCTTTCACTATATATTTCGACAGTTTTCCTGTCATCATCAGGTAGGATATAATTTCTATAGTTATTATATACTACCTAATTATGACAGGAAATCTGTCGAAATATATCGTGAAACAAATTTTTGATTGGCGTTTTCTTATATATAAATATGTATATATTTTAAGAATGCAAAATAGAAATAAAAGTAGGCAATATTTTACAGTCTATTAGCTAAAGTTTTCGACTTAAAAACTAATTCCACAACATTTGCATAATTAATTATATTTTTTGACAAAATTTGATTGTCGTAATCGAGAGCTTAGATTAATTTTAATAAGCAGAATGAAGGCAAATTCAGTAAAAGGATATTAAAACCAATGAAGATATGTACTGTTTATCAAAAATTTAGACAAACGTAAGAAAGATTTTTTTACTTTTTATTAATTAAAATATCATTAATGTAAGGATGTATTTAAAAGAGATTTAAAAAATTACAAGCAAATAGTGAAAATGGTTATCTAATTATGTTCAAAATTTATTTACGATAGTACTATTTACTAGTTCTAAGTGGTGCCTTCAACAAGTACCCGGACTACCCTATAAAAAGAGTAGTATTTAAACAGTAATCTAAAGAAATCATAATATGTTATCTATGGTTACAATAATATAGTTTGTTTTAATATTTACTTGCATAAAAACGTTCAAAAGCATATTTCAAATTTATTTATCAAATTATACTACATCCTGTCGAGTATCGAAGTGTGATTAAGTTCTCTGTTTTGTGTGGTAATAATGATCAGCAAATACGGAATCAGTTGCTGACAGCTTATCATAATATAAACCCCTCTCGTACCACAATTTACGATTGGATTAGGCAATTCGAGCATTGTGGCAAGTATGTTCTTCATCTAATATTTGAGCCAATTTTATCTACTTCTGAAAGTGATGCAGATATGTTATGATTATTAATAATAGTATTTTATATGCAGATTATCAATATATTTGGATATAGCATTGATCTTGGATTTTCAACTTCTTTCAATACCTTATTTGCACAGGTTCTAACTATAATTTTAATTGTTTAAATTAAATTTAAATAATATATATATAGATATTTGGGAGTAATCAAAAAAAGAAAATGGGAATTATTTTACAAAGAGGTAATTGATAGTTTTTTTATTTTATTATTTGATCAAAATGTTTTAATATTAATAATAAATTTTGAATTTTGTAAAGATTTTTAAATTAATGGACAATGTTGTGGTGCTGTACAAGTTAATAATAATAGATCCAGTAAAAGATAACATAGTCAAAACATAACTCGCCAGTAGATGCAATTTAATGAAAGATATATTATATTTCCTGAAAGTATCTTTCATCAGTAAAGATATGAGAATAAAATTGCTAATATTGAAATATCGACGCATATTTAGAGAATTTTCTTGAAATGTTTTCGCTATAGAAATTATACAATTGTAAATAACGATGAAAAACCAAATCCAAGACATAGAAAACTTTATTCTTTCAACAACCGATTTATTGTTTCAGTTAGAAATTTAAATTGTAACGCAAATAAATTTCTCCAAATGATTCAAATAATTATAACAGGAGTGGTCAACCGGCGGCCCGCGGGCCGTTTGCGGCCCGCATGCTTTAATATTTTGAAAATATAATAAAAACTTTTTAAAATACGATATAATACAAAAAATGTAATAAATGCAACACAAAGAATATATAGTTAATAATTACAATACAAACTATAAAAATTTTTATCAAAAAAACGAAACCTAACCAATAAATTAAAAAGGTAAATTGCATAATTTAATAACTGTGTTACTTTTGTTGATCGTCAATTTACGGTGCATATATCATATTGCTTCCAGATAATTAATAATCGTGCAAACTTTATTGTTTTTTTAGCGGTTGTCTCAGACCCCACTACGGGCTATTACTGCGCTTCTCCTGTTCCTTAGTTGGAATTAGCACAGAAGCATTAGTTAAAAATTTACGCCTTTCAAACCTGCGGCCCGCCGCATTATTCAAAAATATTGTAATGGCCCTTTTACCAAAAAGGTTGGCCACCCCTGAATTATAACCAACTTGACTAAGCTATATTTAAAAAATTTTCAAAATACCAAACAAAAAAACTATATTAAAACAAACGTTATTTAAAGTTTGTTATTTTAGTCTATTTAATTTTGTTATAAAAACTGGACCGAATGATAGAGGTTTACGTTCAGAAAATGGATTTTTGGTGTATTTCCTCTTTTATTTTAAGGTAATGTGTAAAAAAATGATTTAAATTTATCATAGATCTTCCTTTAATAAGTACAATCCTTGTATTTTTTCCAATAAATTCGTTTGCGTAAATTATATTATCAAGTATCTTTATTTTCTTTTGTATTTTCAGTGTCAATAAAATTTCTTTTTCAAATATATATTTTCTAAAATTCCTTTAAAATATATTCTTGTTACTATTTTAGATGTCCATAAAATGACTTCAGTGCTCCTAAATAAAATCAGAATATGAAAGTAATTCAAGTACAGTAGCATTCCTAGGTCGGGAGTGTTAAAAAAATTTTGAAGTGAAAGCACAGTTGGAAAGTTCAAAAGATCAGCTAACTTTTGTATTTAAAGGATGAATTTGGTTGAAAATTAATAATATTTGAATAAATGAGCTACCTATTCTTTTAAATTATCTATATTTTTAAGTTATTTTTCTACTGACAATCAATCATAAAATAAATTATTATTATTATTACATTTGACCCTTTAAGTGCAGAATTAAATTTCATAAAAAGTTAGGAAAGGTGTCAATTACTCGTCAAAAGATATAATTGCTAAGTTAAAGATATAATTGTGATTTTTTTATATATTTATAATCATTTTTTCCTGCATCTTTATTCACCTTCAAAATTAAATTCAAAAAAGTAAAAAGGGATAAAACAAAATCCTCATCTCGCACTTGAGAGATGTACACGCTGATTCGGAATTATCCACATCTCGCATCTAAAGGGTTAACTAATTTGAAAGCAAAATATTTTATTTTTGTTATTCTGAATAGTATATAATTAATTTAATTGATTTTTATCTATTTTAAGCTGTTATAGTGATGACATTGATATACATGTTTCTCGCATGTTTTCATCTCAATATGGAACCTATTCTAATATCTCTAAAACAGGACATACGAATAGCCTAGTAAGTTCAGAACGTTTTATTCACTAATACGTTGATTGTTTGTCTTTTTGATGGTATCGTATAGTCAGCAGTGGACTAGGCTACTATATTTGTAGAATGATTAAAACAAAGTAAATATCATTGACTAAAGATTTTTAAATTATATAATTCTATTTTGAACCCATAGCAAAACATGTAATGCTTGCGAGACAGTCAACGTGTTAAAATTCTTTCAGAAAAAGATGTTATTTGTATTATTATTATTATTATTATTATTATTATTATTATTATTATTATTATTATTATTATTATTATTATTATTATTATTATTATTATTATTATTATTATTATTATTATTATTATTATTATTATTATCATCATTATCAATATTAAAAATTTTATCAGATTACTTTATTTAGTTTGACTGCGAAATATATCATACTTTATTTACCAGGATTATTTGTAAACTTGTTTTTTTTTATAAAAATTTATTTATAAATATTTATATATTCCAGTTTGATTTTCAATTTATGATTATCTCAAGATATCTGCAAAATCAGAATATTGTCTATCCCATGACGATTTCTTCTTTTATTGGAACGGTGGTCAATCTAATTCTGCAGTATTTAACAATTCATGTTTTTCAATTCGGATTTCAGTAAGGATTTTCTTTTGTAGAAATATTTATAAATTTTTTTAATTTTACTTTCCAAAATTGAGGGATATTTTTATAAATGGGTGAAACAGAAAGCAAGTACATAATTAAATAATGTATTTTCTCCATTGATCGACTATTTTTTAATTTCTTTTCTTTCCATTTGCATGACTTTATATAAATAAACTCAAATTATTTACAGATTTTCATTATAGTCTTTATCAAGTGTTGCTATTACTAGCATTTTACAGAGTGTAAAATTTATTGTCAGTAGAGCATGTTAAAATGAAATAAAAAGAATTACAATGTTCATGTGTAGCGATTAACATAATTTTAACTATAATTTTAACTATATGTATATCGAAAATATAAGGTGAGACGGGCTATAGAAAGCAGAACAGTTGACCGAGAAATCAGACAAAAAACTAAAGACAAAAATTAGAGACAAAAACCGAGACGAGAATTAAAAGGAGAGTTAAATTTAGAGAGTTAAAAAGGAGATTCAAAGAAAGAATTAAACAGAGTTCAGAACAGAGTGAAACGAGAAGTGACGAAAATCTTTTGTAAAATTGAATATAAAGTGAAAATGGAGTAAATAAATTTGTGGTGGTCAAGGCAAAGAACAGTCGATCAACGTACCCTGTAATTTACGTAGTGTCGAAATAAGCTCTGTGTGATAAATGAATTTGAATTTACAAACATTGTCACCAACCCAATAACCCAACAAATTGAATAACTTGTGTGTAACAGCAAAAACCGTTTATGTTCAGTAGTGTTGAATACAAACATTTTTCAATTTAACTAATTAAATTACGTCACAAAAACTCTCGGTGAGCCGCATCTTGATTACTAGGGCAACCCCGAAGTCGCAAACATTTTTGATTAAAAGTTGCAAAAGTTTAAGACAAATTTTAACTTAACTTATATTTAGAGCACAAATTACTCAACCATATAATTATGAAACTCCTCATTATTTTCTAGGCTGTCCTTTATAAATGACGACGCGTTAAAATAAACAGTAAAATATTTGATTATACTTTCCCCACTAAAATTTCTATCATTTGCTAATCGTTTTTTTAACATGGAAAAACTTCTTTCAACTGTAATTTAAGTAGGTGCCTGTCGTATTTGGCTTCTTCTTGTTTGGTGGAGGGCTTTCTTGGACATTTTCATTTGTTAATTTAGTACCATATGTACCAGCAGAATACCAGCCAGCGGCAATTATAAAATTGGCGTTTGTGTCAACCTGGATGATATTGGCGGATCTATTATAATCTCCCATCATTGATCTCAGCATACCTTTGCTGATAGTGGCGATAAGTCCAGTAGCAGCATTAAAATTATCTATCCAACATGGAAACGGTTCAATGACAGACGCTCCAATAATTGATTGCCGAACGATCACTAATGGTAATTTATCAATGTTTTGCTGAATAATATATTCAGCCAATTGCTTCGTGAATGTATAAGTATTTGGTTTGTTTTTCAACATACCTGGAGTGATCAGATTGATCAGATCCTCAATCAAGCACTGGACGATATCGACAACCTTATAAGGATCAAATGATGGCGGATAAACATATTCATGCACAAATCCCATGTCACAATTTACATACGCTGTTGAAATATGGATTAAAATTTCAAGATTCTTCATCTATGACACATTTCCATCAGCTTAATAACGGGTATTACATTCATTTCTGTCGTCAATTTTAACGGCTCATTAAATCTGACAGTGGCAGCAGCAGGCATGATAACAGATACATTGTTTAATAATTCATTTAAATGGTTATAATTTAAACCAAAATTAACATCGGTTACATTTTCAGCACATTCTGTAATTTTCTTAAGTGCTTTGGGATTTTCTATTCTGACTAAATCGAGAAACTCTGATGATAAAAGCTTGACTAATCTTTCGGCTACTGATGCGCCTTCTGATCTTAATAATTTTTCAATAACTGATTTACCTAATAATCCCGTAGCACCAGTTATAAAAATTGCTTTATTATCATAAAAATCTATAATGCTTCTAGTTAACATCTTTTTGGATATTGATATTTAACAATAAATCACTAAATAAGAATATTTATTTTGAAAAATACCAAAAAATACAAATATTTAAACAACTGAAAATTTCTATATAATATAAATGTTTTTTTTCACATAAATGTTTTTTTTCTTTTTATTTTCACTTTAAGTTTTTTTTGAAATTTTTAATTCACTACAGTGCCCAATCCAGTAGAACAGAATAATCCGACGGAGACACTAAATCATTCTGTAGAAATATGATTACTTTAATGTCATTTTTATCCAAATAAGTTTGAATATATGGAATCAGCTCCACAGGATCTTCCAGGATTTTAATTTTATTAATTTCATCCTATCCTGATTTTATTGTCAATTGGGAATTTTTAAACAAATCAAAAATATCGATTAAAAATGAATATGAGCTCTTTATCGTAACAAAGTCTTGTTTTATTGAAACATTATTTAAAACATCATATGGTCTTTCGTATAAAATTCCTTCTGATTTTATATTAATAAATATTTTCATTATATATGGAAGCTTATCGGATTAATATATTGAATTGGATGCCATATGATTAAAATTAAAACAAATGAAATAAAATAAAACAAGTAAAAAAATCCCAAATTTAAAATGTTGCAAAATAGTGGCATTTGTACACAAAGGTTGTAAAAGTTGCAAAAAGTTTCAAAAGGTGCGCTGGATTGCCCTATTCATAACTGTGTTATATGACAATTGATGAGAAAAAAAATTGGTCTTCCTCAAGAATTTATTGATTTATTCTCATCTGACAAAAAAATATATTAATACAATCATAAAAATTAAAATAAAATATTTATTCTTACAAAGTTTAACATTAAGTCCTGTTTACATTATTGCTTTTTTCGAAAAAAATAATTTGGACCAAATAATTTGAATTCCAAAAATAAAATTAGACCTCAAAAGGTTGTAGATCTTCTCATAATATTATTTATAGAATTGCTGCAGTATGCCAAGCGATATCTTCATTTGTAATGTTTTCTTGCGAATTAGGATACATTCTCATTAGCAAAATTTACATCGACACGTGGAATGGTATACTTTTATTCCATGAAATTAGTTTTATGAATTATTTCTAGGATTTTCAATATTGAATTCCTTTAAAGATTGGAAAGTTATATTTTTACTTGGATTACCTGGAATATTTTTGGTAGGATTACAAGAGTGGGGTTTCGAAACAGGAACTGTTGTTGCCGGAACTCTGAGTATTATCCAACTGGGTGCTCAGAGTATTGTCTTTCAGTTTTCAACAATTTCATTTCTGGTATATTTAGCTATTATTTTATATTTTTATTTATTTATATTGACACTACTTTAATTCTTACAAATTTGACATTTTTGTTTCTGTTAAATAAATCAAAGTATGGTATAATAGTTCAAGTATTTATCTCTTTAGGATAGAAAAGTATTATTTAATAATGAAAATGAAATATGAAACATATTTCAGACGTACAATAACATACACAGACGCATCAAACCATTCACGATAATTATTAATTAGGTAATTTAATTATTAGATTACGTATACTTTCAACAACAATTATTTATTTTATAGGTGCATATTTTCGCTTTTAATTTACACATTCCAATCAAGTCCGAATTTTATTAAATATAATAAAAGTATGGGACGTCCCCTAATTAGATAGCGCTTTCAGTTAAACAAATTATTATTGCCCCTGGTCGATTATTAGAAAAAATATAAGAACATTTCCAACTGCTACTTTATTTTTTGTTATAAAATGCAAGACAATTATATAATAAATAGAATAAAATGTTTGCCCAATGGGATATTGCATAATAAAATTGTTTATAAGTTATTCCCACAATATGTATAAACGAACACCCTTATGAAACGGCAGTATGGATAAAATTACGTGTTATATTTCAAATATATTTTTTCTAATTTTTGCATTTATATTTGCATTTAACGTATTGAGATAAATATCAAATAATTACACTTGTCTACAAAAAAATAATTTGGCAAAGTTGAATCCAAGAAATGACACTGCTAACTCAATTTTAAAGAAATCATTAGAAAGTCACAAATCAGTTATCTGATTTCAACAAGAACTTTGTATTTCTTAACATATTATATCAAAAAGTTACAGAAACTGATGTTTTTCAGCATCATTGTTACAAATTCATGGTTTGAACTTGAGTTTCTTGGAACTCCTTAAAAGATTAGCAGCAGGGGCATTTCTCTTCAAGCTCCAGCAGTAATCTGCCATCATTACTGTGCCCCAACGCCCCTGATACCTTGTCTCCATCTCTTTCAGGTCTTGATAGTCTCCACTCTAT
Source organism: Schmidtea polychroa (assembly GCA_959609185.1). Classification (NCBI taxonomy): domain Eukaryota; kingdom Metazoa; phylum Platyhelminthes; order Tricladida; family Dugesiidae; genus Schmidtea; species Schmidtea polychroa. Next base: position 13,665 of record CAUHTR010000200.1, read on the forward strand.
CGTGTTGTACTGTATTACCCCTAGTTTATGCATGACCTGTACAATATCAGTGCAGTACACCAGGTCATTATCTTTAGTGAAAAACATGCCTGCTTCAGTAGAATGTAATGAGAGCACTATGAGAAAAAAGGTTTTTGTCCTTCAGTCTCGATGCCAACAGCTCAGCATTCGAATTTGACAATCTGAGATCACGAACAAGATCATTAAGCTCATGTTGAGAGAATTGATGTAGAGCGTCATCTTCAGGATAAAATTCTTCTTCATCTTCTTCAACATTTGAAGAATTCTTTGTCGATCATGTCGGGAAGATCATGAAATACATGCATTGAAATCTCATCGCAATGGGGCATAGGACAACGTGTTGATTCCGCGTCAGGATATTTGAGACAGATTTGGTTTTTCTTGTTTATTCCGATTACATCAATGGCACAGAAGTAAAAGTCAGTAGCATGGTTGGAAGGTTCCCTTCAAACCATAGGGATTTCAAATTTCAAATAGCTATTTTACTTTTAAGTTTTGGAAAAGTAAACAACCATTTTTTGAGTTTGTTAACAGCTTGAAATAATTTTTTTAATTTTTTTCAAATAAATTCTTTTGAAAGATTAAAACAATTTTAGTTTTCTGTTTTTAATTTTACATGTTATAATTGGAATTTTCAGATATCTTTAGGCATTTATATTGCAACAAGTACTCGAATTGGTCAATATGTTGGAAGTAAAGATCTCAGATCCATTAAACTGGTAATAAAAGTTGACAGTTTATTTGGAGGTATCAATTTAAGATTTTTATATTTTATAATAAGCCTTAAATCGTCCATAATTATTTTAGTATTAATATGTTGTGTCCTTTGTACTGTTACATTAAGCTTTCGACAGAACATTTGTGAGTTATTTTCAAATGACCCGTAAGTTTTTAACATATTTAATAAATTATTATTATTATTATTATTATTATTATTATTATTATTATTATTATTATTATTATTATTATTATTATTATTATTATTATTATTATTATTATTATTATGATTATTATTATTATTATTATTATTATTATTATTATTATTATTATTATTATTATTATTATTATTATTATTATTATTATTATTATTATTATTATTATTATTATTATTATTTTTAGAGAAATTCAAGAAGAAAGCACGAAATTACTGATTTATATTTCGTTTTATCCTTTTTTAGATGTATTTGGTGTAAGTTTATTTATTTTTTAATAAAAATATTATCAACCAACTTTTAATCTAAAAAATGTATTAATTAAAATTAAATCAAAGATTTATGATCTTTTAACTATTCTAAGTTCGAGAGATTTTTTTTGTTTAGCTGAAAAACTTTGTATTGTACACTTTTAACTTCATATTTTATCTGGAAATTTCGTCATATTTTCAAAGATAGATGAGGTAAATTTCATGGGTTAGTATACGGAATGTTAGTATACAGAAGGCTAAGTCTACTGTCTTATTTTTAAATTTTAGAGTGTAACATTGCTATCTCAATAACACTGGCACACTCCTATGAAATAAAACTTACAAAAGTTTCAAAAATGGGTCATTTCGGTATAAATTGAACTTTATTCCTTGTGAGGCCTCATAAAGAGTTGAATGGCAATAAAATGCTGAGGAACAAGTAGTGGAGAGGTAATTAAAGTATCAATCTATTGATTTCATGGCAGTGAAATATGACGAAGGAAAATTAGATGTTAAAATGATCTGGTCGAGGTTAACCTATGACACAACACACTAAATTGTACATAAGTATGCTGAAGAGATCTGTAGAATTTATGAAGAGACTTTCAGGGAAGATGAACGTATTTTAAACAACTCAGGACCTTTGTGATACGAGAAAATTTAATACTAAAATTATTTGAAAGCTGGAATCTATATCAAACTTGATCTTGTACGAATACTAATGGGATTGTATAATAGAAGGTAGCATTGTCGATAAATCCGTCAAAAGAAACAATGAAAATGGCATCTTTTAAATAAGGAAAACGTTTCTTGTAAAACTTTCAAGGTAGCTCTAGGCGGCAGAATGATCAATTTGGGGTTATTTGCGGCGTTATTGATGGGAAAGTTGTAGAGATATATGATGTCACAAGGCATATGACGGACGTTCGGTAATGGATCTTAATAAATTAGGTGGTGTAACTCTAGAAAATGCCAAAAATGGATTACTATAAGAGTCAAGGAATGCAAAGACTAATGTTTATAAAGATGAAACCTCATATTTGGAATCTATTATTCAACATGCGTAAACAAAAAGAGACCCTTGTGGTATCGAAACTTTGAAGCAAGTTGATATTTAAAATCAAGGATTGCTATCATTAATTTGTTTAAATATGCCTTTGATGTCAGATATAATAGATTTGAATGCTCCATCTTAAAAACTTATTTATCATTACTTTATTTCACCAAAATAAAGTTTTTTTTTATTTTTATCTAATTATTTTTTATAAGTTAATTAAATTAAACTATTACTTAAAAATATTTTCTAGGCGATTTTCTCAGGTATTTTATGCGGCTGCGCTCGTCAATCAGTTGGAGCATATTCAATGCTTATTTGCTATTATGTAATTGGTTTCCCTATCGGTTTCATTTTAGTTTATGTTTTTGAAACTGGCATCAAAGGTTTAAATAGCTCTTTATATGCTTATTGCTTATTTTTAGGTATGTGGGTTGGAATAATGATAGCTCTATTTGTTAATGCATTTTCTACTGGAATTTTTGTGTATTATACTGACTGGGATTATGTCTTCAATCAGGTAGGATGCTTGAATTCAATGTTTAATGTGTTAACCACATTTCTTCAGTCAGAATCAAATATTGATAGAATTCAGTTAGATAAAACAATTTCTGATGACATTAGTAAGTTTTGATGTTAGAGCCGTATTTTGCTTTTGGGTGACTGGTGCACGATATCCGTAAGCAGGACCGTGCAAATTGAGGGCGATATGGATAGACCATACTAATGCCCGTGTTTTGAGAGTATGGAATATTAAATTTTAAAATGTTTGTTGATGTAATAAGGTAATCTTTAGATGTATTTTGGAGCCCTAAAGTTTTCTTTTGATTATATTGTAATATAAAAACAATTAAATGATAATTTAAGACTTTTGCTGCGAATAATATATTTAATACAAATGAAAGAATTTTCGACTATAAGATTTCTTGAAATTGAAAAGGACTATCTTATAATCGAAAATTTTTTCATTTGTATTAAATATCTTATTCGCAGCAAAAGGCTTAAATTTTGTTTATTTGACTCCAGATAGCGTTAAAGTTAGTTTCGTGAATTCTAACCATTTTTGCGGTGTTCCGTTATCGTCTGTGAAATAGTTGGGGATATTTGTTTTTGGATTGATTATTGAATTAATGGTATGTGCGTTTTCTGTGCTGGTGTTTAGGTTGTAATAGTAGTTAGTGCTTTCCGATGTTTGAGTATTTTCGTAGTTGTTGGGTATTTGTGGAATATTTGTTGGGTTTGTTTGGTTTGATGCCATTATTTGGTTTGTTGATGCTTTTCTTTATTGTTTGCTGTACTAAAAAAAATTAAGTTTGTTCAAGGATATGGCTTACTGTGTTCAGCCAAAAGAGCCACTATTCTTTATACCTCTATATTAGGTATTCTAAAAGCAATAGTGGTTGAAAAAAATTCGTCGAGTGCGAGTGTTATGTTGTTTGGTCTGTTCTTAACTTCTGACATCAGTTGTTAGTGGTTGGGTATTATTTTAAGGCTCCTAATTAAATGCAAACTAAATAATCCCATTTTGCACACTAAAAAATTAACATTTGCTAACTATTTTTGCAAACTAAAAAATAATTTTTGCACACTATAAAATTGATTTTTGCTAACTATTTTTTGAAAACTAAAAAAATGATTTTTGCACACTATTAAATACTTATTTGCTAACTATATTTTGCAAACTAAAAAAATGATTTTTGCACACTATAAAATCGATATTTGCTAACTATGTTCTGCAAACTAAAAAATAAATATTTGCACACTATTTACAAAAATATTTATACATTATAAAATAAAAATTTCAGATATATTTCAATGAATAAAAAAGCATAGAGATTACAATTTATTGTGAATGCTTAAATACAACAATTTATAGACATTTAAAAAATGGTTTAACAAAATGTTTTGTATGATGGCTGCATTTTATTTGCACTAGATATAATAAATTTTTAGTTCTACTGCAACAACAATGCTTTTCTTGCTTTTGCAGGGTGACCTCTCTTTCTTTTGGTTCCAATTGGAACATTTTTCGCTTCGGTTGGAGGGGCTACAAGCTTTAGTCGAATAGCTAATCCAACAATGTGTTTGCAAAGCATTTTTTTAAAAAAAGAAGGGCAGTTACAGTCTCCGTTAATCCAGTCATTTTGATCTTTTGGTAAAATAGTAGTCCATGAAAGAAATGCATTAATTTTAAACTCATCAAACGTTTCCCAGTTGTCAATTCCATCGTAGGTTTCTGTCAAATCTTTTGCAGCAATTTTGTAAACAACACCACTCTCTGTTGATTCTGGAGAAATGGTTTTCTTCAACTTTGCCCACTGGTATGAGCTAGTCCAAAGTTCCAAGTCAATTTCTGGTTCGGTTTTGATGACTTTAATTCCAGATTCGTAATTGTTGGACCACCTTTCAATACAATCAACCAATCCAACAGTAAATCTTGATAGTGAGACTCGCTCTCTCATAGAATCTTCATCTTTCATGACTCGGTTGTATGCCTCAAGGGCATTGTTTGTGCTAGGTGTTAATTTTTTGGCACCTTCAAACCAATTTTTATTTGATTTCAGCCATTCAGCTGTGAAGTATTCGACAAACTCCTTGTTTGCCTTCCACTTTTTCAAGAATAAAATTGATGCTTTTTCAAAAATTTCTCTGGATTGACTGAGTTACAAAGAATCAATGTCAGACAAAATTTCCTGTCTTGCATCTTTTGGAATCAAAGAATCCACTTTTTTCTGAACATTTTTTTTCATATGAGCCCAGCACATAATCACCAATACGTCTTTGCCAAACACTGCTATGAAAGAGTTTTGGATGCTTTTTGATGCATCAGAAATTAATGTGCTTGGATTGAAGGGAGCATTGAAGATTTTAGGAACTTCATTCTTCAATGCAGTAAACAAAAATTTGAAGTCCTCAGTTTTTTCATCGGTGCATACTCCAATACCAAAACAATGAAACTGGTGATTGCGATCTGTTGTACCAATAACAAGAACAGGGAAGCCTTGCCATACAAGTTTGTATGTAGCATCTGCATGAATGTTGTCAGCGTTTAAAGCCATTTTCAACATTGTTTTGGATGAAATGAAGTACCGGAAATATCCAGTGTCCTCATATTTAATTTCATATGCAACAACAAATGCTTTGTTATCTGCTTCTGGAACAGCTGAATGAATTTGCAACCACTGATTTAATTCTCCAAGGCTAATGATGTTGGCACCATATTTGGACTTTCTCAAGGATGCCAGATGATTATTCAGTTGTGTTTGACTCGGAAGGGGTAATTTTTCGTTAGACAAATGTTCTAACATTGCTTTTGGTTTCAATTTTAAAGCAAACAATTTGTCAATTTCAGCTTTGACGGTATCTGTCATTGTTGTTCTTGTTTTGATGTTGTCACAATCATGTGCATGTCCTGATCTGTATAGAACAACATCACTAGTGCTGGACTCGTACCACAATTTAACATGATTACAGCGGAAAAACCTCTTTTTCCCCTCGTCAGTTTTATTTGTCCGAAAACAAGACCACACTTTTTCATTTTTAACAAAATCCTCAGCTTCATTTGAACTTGCAAATGCATTTGCTCTTTTCCAGTCTTTGCAAATTTTTTTCCTTCGAGTTTCAAGTTTTTAAACGTGTTCTTCATCTTCATTTCCTGAAGAACAGTATTCTGGAACAAAGTCAAACTCTGAATTTTTTTAAATTCCACCATTGCTATAACGACAAAGAAGTATTTATTATGAATAAAACAAACATAGTTAGAAAATAATTTATTTATAGTTAGCATTACTATTTATAGTTAGCAATTATTTATTATAGTTAGTTTTTATTTATTATAGTTTGCATTTATTATTTATAGTTAACATTTATTATTTATAGTTAGCATTTATTATTTATAGTTAGCATTTATTATTTATAGTTATTTATAGTTAGCATTTATTATTTATAGTTAGCATTTATAGTGTGCAAATACATTAAAATAGTGTGCATTTAAATTGTAGCGTTATTTTAAGTTAATTATTATCTTTTCATTAATTATTTGTGTTTGGAAGATTTGCAGAACCCGATAGAGTCACCTATAAAAATATGTGGCCTGACAATCGGGGTGCGTAAATGTAGTGCGTCCTACAATATAAATAATAAACAAATAATAATAACAGTTATATGGAATTACACTTTTCATTCAAGGATAATAAAAAAAATGTCACGCACTTTAGGTTGTTGAAAGTAGTATCCCTTTGGATTATATTTTCTTTAACCTTAAAAAGTATTCTTTGATAATTATTTAGATTATATTTTCTTTGATCTCGAGGAGTTTTCTTTGATAATAATTTAGATTATATTTTCTTTATTCTTGAGGAGTTTTCTTTGATAATAATTTGGATTTTATTTTCTTTTATCTCTGGTGATATTGATTTTGTTTTTTTTCGATTTCTTAAAATTTTCAATTCTCTATTGTAAATTATTACTATAGAGAATGTCTATATAGATCCTTTTGTTGGATCACGGGGGCCGTTATTCGAATTACATTAAAAACAGTATGCATAAAACATTAACATTACATTACAAACAATTTAGTTGATAAAAATCAGGTGATTCCAGTAAAAGTAGATGCAAACAAAAAATCTATCAGCTCTTTCTAACTTCAACTCTTTCATATACTCTATTTTCCATTCCGTGTTGCCCGATTTTGAAGCCTTAATAATTTCTATTGGTACACTTGAGAGACCGTTAACTTTTACGTCTACACTCATACATATGAAGTCATGTACAATACCCATTGAAAGATGGTCAACTCATTTTTCTGAAATTAGTTGATTTTGTAACTAATTTTTAAAAGAGGCCTATACTTTGCTAATAAAGGCTATTTAGACTGTATTTTTTTTAAGAAAACATTTTAATAAATTTGGATAAGTAGCCACGAGGAGAGTGGGTAGAGGTTATTATTATTATTATTAAAACAATAAAATGATAATTTAAGCCTTTTGCTGCAAATAATGTATTTAATGAAAAAACTTTCGACTTTTTTTTCATCATTTTATATTATTATTAATATTATTATTGATGTATCAGAAAGGTCAGTGTTACATGGATTCTGCAAATATTATTTTATATTTGTCATATTTATGTTTCACTATTTTATATTCAGATGATTCAAAAAATTTATGTACGAATTTCGATTGTGTCGAAAGATTGTTGAAAAGATTTTGGAGAAATCACAGTATCACCAAAATTCCATCAGAGAATGAAACTGAAAATCTCATTGACGATGAATCGGTATTGAAGGTGTCAAGAAAATATAATATTTGCCAGACCCAAGCTAATAAAAATATGTTAATTAAAAAAATGGTGTTAATCTTATTGGTAATGGCTATGTTTATATTTGCTATAATTATCCGTATTTATTCTACAACTTTATGGCATTTTCCATGTGCAATTGTTTCTAACGAAACCGAAAGGTTTTACCAGCTTATCTCAGCTCGTGTTTGTAACATAAGTTCTTTTGAAGTGAGAAATAAATAAAATATATATTTTTGTATTTATTAAAAAATAATAAAAGTACACCAATTCCTCGCTTAACGAATTAATTCGTTGCCAAAATTGAACGTAAATCGAAATTTCGTTATGTGAATTTTTATTTTAATTATCGATAATATAAACCAAGAATATCTCATTAAAAACGGTATTTTATAAATTAAAAAATCTAATCAATTCATATTATTGAAGAAGACATTCATAATTCAAAAGCAAAAAATAATATGTATGTATTTTATTTATTCATAACAAAAAAAATATATCTATTACATAAATAATTCCCTAATTAAATAAAAAACAAAAATTCGTTAATCTAATTCTTTTTCGTAAACAGAGACTGTAAATTTTTTTCTAAATTACGTTATTGCGAAACTTCGTAAAGCGAGGGATTGGCGTATTAATTATAAAAATATTGTTTTATTAATACGATTGCGGACTACGGAGTTCTTGTATTGATTGAATCAATTTTGAAAGGACTATTTATTTCATCAATTCCAAATTGAACTTGCTAAATGCAGAATAATTGAGATTCACGCTTCCCAACAACTCGACAATCTTTGATTGAATAATGTTGGTAATGTTTCGAATGGACACATGTTAGTAAAAATTGAGCTCACTCTTGTGAACTATAGTTACCTAACATTTTCATGAGTCCGCGGCTTTTCGATGGAAGATATGTGTCAGATTTGCTTCACGGTCCCAAATGTCATTTGACATTCAAAATTAGATCTACATAGATCAGTTAAATTTTATTATACATATAAATAAGTTATTTATCGCAATTTTAATTGACTTACGAATGGACATCCGTCATTTCCATTTCCATACTAAAACTTCGCATACCATCTTCAACCAAATATTTCAAACTAATCAATTAAACTGGCTTAACAATTTCATTAAAGTTTTCATCTATTTTGATTTATCTTAAACAGCAAATTATTATCAAGTTTAAAAGTTTTATAAATTATGTTTACTTTTTCAATAAAATTAATTACTTTGTTGATGATATACAATAATCCTAGTTATAGACCTTTCTCCGCTTTATGGTTACATTTCTCTTGTTCTGTTATTCCTTTCTCATTTCTCAATTTTTTGCTTTTCTGTTTTCTCCAAATTTTAAAGTGCTATCCCAATCACCCTATTGGTTTTCCCCAAAAGTTCTTCTAATTATTTATAATATTATTTATTATTTAGGTATCCTCAACATTATTACGAGACCTGTTTATATCTATGGTGGATATTGCCAGCTATAAAATAGTTTAATCCTTGAAATATGGTTAATGATTTGCAAAAAAAAGATTCAGAATAATCGAATATCAACAACACAAAAATATTACAAGGTTTATTAATAATATAAATCTATCTAAAGAAATTTTCTGACAAAGTAAAAACAACATACCATCTAGAATGAATACCGTAATTGCAGTAATTCCTGGTGGACTCACATCGCAGCTACAGCCGCTAGACGTATCAATTAACAAGCCATTTAAGCAATTTATTAGAGCGGAGTGGAATAAATGGATGATGAATCATGCTGACCAGGAACTTACTGCAACAGGCAGAATAAGGAAGGCTTCCATTCCCCAAATCTGTCAGTGGGTTAAAAATGCATGGGAAAATATTGAAGAAGGAATAATAATCAAGTCATTTAAAAAAACTGGAATTTCAAACGATCTCAACGGAACAGAAGATGACCTCATATATGAAAATACGAATTCGGATCCCGAGGTAGAGGAAAATAATTTGGAAATAAGTTCAAGTGAGGAATCTGAAGGTTTTATGGGTTTTTACGATCAATAATTACTTTATCTGCTAACCTGCTGTTTTTTAATATTGTACTTGTCGTATGCTACACTATATGTCTTATAACTATTTTTCAAACTTTTTTTCCGAATCGAGCGCGAAATTTAGGTGCGCACTATCCAAGGGAGCGCACTATATTCGCTAAAATACGGTAATCATACTTTAAAACACGATATAAAATCATATTATATTATTCAACATTTAATAAAATACTTTTAAAACATAAGTAAGGACTGTTTTCTTCTTCAAAATGCTTGCCAGACAAAATTCTATTTCTCAATTTACATTTTACAAATCACAGTTTTGGACAGCGTACTGCGACACATCCCAACCTACCAAGTTATGAACATATTTTAACTAATAGTAAATGCATTACTTCATGGATAAATGCGGGGATTGTGGGTCCAAATGTTGAACAAATTACAAAATATCGAAAAAACAATGAAATCCATAAATAAAAATGCTATTTATTTAGATTAGTTTCTTAATTAATAGCTACTGACATACCGTTCCTTGGCATATTATCTGAGATTAATGATGACATTATTTATTGGTAAAATGGTTCTAACACAAGAAAAGTTAGGCCCCGTTGTGTTAGGTAGCAGAAGAATTTATATACTATTTTTTCCATTAACAAGAAGCTATATAATAAGTTTTTATTGGCAACTAGTCAAGAAAATATACCACTTACTCATAATTTATATCTCAATAAATTCCAATTGTTATTTTATAAAATTTCCTGTAATTTGGTAATAATTTGATTAATATTAGATGTAGATATTGGATTTAATTTTGATTCAAATTTATTTAAAATTAAGAATTTTGCTAGAAAATATTGCTAAAAATATTGCTAAAGTATATTTTTAATTTATTAGTATTATTTTATAATTATTCTACAATAAATTTTTACAAATACATGTTATTTTCATTTTATTGCAACACTGAATAGGTTTGCACATTAATTTTCATTTAAATGGTGTCATTTCATAAAAAGTATAATCAAAATAAGTAATAGAGTAATTTCAAATTGAAAATATTTATATATGAATTGAGGCTTTGTTTCTTAATTTTTGAAAAGCTCTAAGAAATTTTACACCATTTCTAAAGCAACAGTTTCTAACTTTACCTTATTTGTTTTAATAATTAATTGCGAAATTTATAATTTTAAAATTGTAATGAAGCGTCTTTCGTCTATTCCCTCACCTAATTCAGGTAGACTTTAAATAAAATTGTATATTATAATTTAATATAATTAGATTTTGAGTTTGATATATCAGAAATAAAAAATAAATACAAACGTTCCAAAAAAGAAAAAAAACCCGAAGAATCTACTAATTCAGAGATGTTGATGTATCTTCTGAGAATAAAGAAGTTGAGAAAGAAGTAATATCGTGGAAGATAAAAAGCACAGAGGAGATAAAGGAAACATTAATTCTGATAGATAAAGTGGACAAACAGATAGATCAGATAAACGCTATGAAAAGTTACCCAAGAGTGGTCTATCAGGATCCACAGATAAGAGGACAGTACAAGCAAAAACAAAATAGGCCACACAAAAATAGATTGTCCAGTAAGAAGTAAGATAGAGTGCTGGAAGTGTCACAGAAGCGGACATATAATTAGGAATTGTCCAGATAAAAAAGTTCCAATATGTTTTTGTTGTGAGAAAGGTCATATAATAAGGTTAATGGAATCGAGGAAGAAGAGGAAATGAAATCGTGTGTAGAGACAAATGAAGATAGTTTTAGTAGCGCGTACCCAAACAACAGGGCTCCACCAATAGAGGAGTTGGTTGGAGCTATATACTAACAGAAAAAAGGATGGGATATCCTAAAGGGGTTGAAAGTTTGAGAATGTCAGAAGGCTAAGTGAGAAAGTATACAGGTTCTTAAGGAGAGAAGAGTTTGAAGAGGAAGTGGAAAGAATTGGAACAATTGAAACAGAGCAGGAGGTAGAAATTGTGTATACCAAGCTACAGGGAAGACCTAGTGTAACATTAATGATGAATGGGGAAATTTTCGACTTTTTTTTAGACACCGGAGCACGATTTAACGTAATGTGTGTGAACTGTTTTAACAAGTTACGAGAACAATAATTGATGAGAAGCGACAATAAGTTACGATGGAAAAACGAAATACGATAGAGACAATACAATAGAGAACAAAGGTTAAGGTAACTATCGGAGATATTTCCAAGGAAGTTAGATTCATTGTGACACCAGAGGTTATTGGAGGAGTACAATTACAAGAAGCATTTGGATATAGGCTGGCAAAACAGAAAGATATCGAATCTAGTGAAAAAGACAAGAACTATTTTTGTAACATTGAAGCAAAATTCGGCAGACTAATAAAGGGTGAAGAACGATTGACACGAGTGTTGGAACACCTAAAGATTAATGAGGATAGTAAATTAAAGGAAATAATAACGAACAGTGGAAACGTGTTCATGACATATAAATGGAATGTGAGTCGAACGCATTTGGTAAAACATAAGATAATTAAAAGAGGTAAACCAATAAACATAAAACCATATCATCAACCATTAAATTTGGAAACAAAAATTGAAGAAGCAATACAAAATTTGCACGAAAACGGGATAATACGGAAAAGCAACTTCCCATGGAACACGCTGTTAATTTTCGTATAGAAAAAGAGAAAAAGGATATTAGTCTATGCTTGGATTTCAGACAGCTGAATACAGTAACAGAGAGGCAGGCATCCCCAGTGCCAAACATAGACGAGATATTAGATTTGTTAGGAGGGTCCGTTCTTTTTAGATCAATCGACCTTGGTAAGACATATTTCCAAGTGGAGTTAGATGAAGAAGCGCAAGAGAAAACAGCATTCTCAGCAAAGAAAGGGTAATACTGTTTCAATAGAATACCGTTCGGAATTGCTGCAGCACCAGGTACGTTCCATAAAATGATGACAAATATAATAGGCAAAATAAATGGAACAGTGATGTATTTGGATGACATTCTGATTTATTGGAGTAGTAAAGAAAAACATTATACAATACTCAGTGAAGTATTAAAAGCGATCGAGGAAGCAGGACTAAAAATTAACCCAGAAAAGTGTCAAATAATACAGAAAGAAATCAGATTCTTAGGACGCATCATCAACAAAGAAGGAGTACATACCGATCCTTCTAAGATGCAGGCTATACAAAACTTTGGGAAGCCAGGTTGCGTAAAGAAACTTCGAAGCTTTCTAGGCATTTGCAATTATTATAGAAGATTCATCAATGAGTATGCAAAGAAAGTAAGGATGTTAGAACAATTATGTAGCGGTCCGAGTAACAAAAACTGGAATGGACTGAAGGAACGAATAACGTATTCGAGGGATTGAAGTTAGCACTCATAACGGCACCTATCCTATGCTTTCTGGATTTGAGAAAGGAGTTCATTTTAGATACTGATGCCAGTTTTGATACCATTGGAGCAGTGCTTTCACAAAGAGATAAAGATGGAAAGAAGAGAGTAATTGTAAATGGATCACACTCTATGACGAGCCATGAAAAAAGGATATTGCATTACAAGAAAGGAACTATTGGCGGTATACTATTTTTGTATTTATTTTAAGCGCTATCTCTACGGAAGGAGATTCACGGTAAGGACAGACCACAAGGCGATCACGTTTATGATGACAACCAAGAAGCCAAATACTTCACAATTCCAAACATGGATCAATTATTTGAGCAGTTTGGATATAATTGTTGAATACAGAAAATGCAGACATGGTGTCCAGAACTAAATGTGAAACGTGTGTTCAATGTCAAATGGCTCACGAATAAGCCAAGAAAGGAAAGATAAAAACTAGATTACTAGACTCGATTAGAGAAGAAGGTAGAAGCACCAATCAACAAGGAAATTTGGAAGAAGAATTACGAAAGAAAACGATGATACCAGAAAACGAGATGCAAGAAACTATAGGGGAAATCCATAAACTACTGTGTTATGCTGGAGTCGAGAAGAAAGCTGATTATTGATTAGAAATTTTGTTAAATTTTAAAAATATTTTTATCGAAAAATATTTTAAAAGAAAGATCGAAATTTGTTTAAATAAGAAACAAAAGAAAAGATTAGTTTTGAGAGTATAATTTATTAAATAAATTTATGGGATTATTTAGTGATTTGCAAACAGATATTAATGTGTTAGCGGATTAGAATCCTAATAATGACAATGTTTTCTGAAAGTATCATTAAAAGCATTTATCCTTTTTACTAGCCTTTTCATTTTATTTTTAAATTCTTTTTTCTTCATTTCATTTAAGAATATATTGTTTTTGTCTTAATTGACACTTGAAAATGAATGAGTCAAAAATTCGTGTTAAATTTAAAACAAAATTTTGATCAATTGAGGATTAAGGAAGTTGAAAAGCTAAATATTAAGATTAATGTAGCCATTTTAGATTATATATGGGTACCTTTTATACAATCTTTTAGGATGAATAAAATTCATTTTAGTGTCAAGTTTAACACTTTCATCAATTTAGTTTTATTCAATAATTCTGTATAAAGATGATTTCATAATTTTTAAAATTGAATATCGTTCCTGCCAAAGGTTAATTATTGTCGAACCCATATCTTACGCACGCCCATATCTTACGCAAAAAGAAAAAAATTACTAATACAAATTTATAGATTGTCTATCGGCACAGCCAATAAAAAGATGGATTGACATTCATGATGAAATTGTCTTTAAATATAATACAACATGGCATAGAGCAATCAACACGACACCAATGAATGCTTTTAGAGGAAGACAAAGAAGCGAAATGAGAGAAAATTTATTGTTGGAAAATATTAATAATGAAAATTCACTTTTAGTTGAATCAGATGAATATACTGATCTAGTTGGGGATTTAAACACCAATAATAATGGCAATAGCAATAAAAATGAAAGCACTAATGCTGAATCAAATAGTGAAATTATTCGAGAAAGCCTGGTTGACCAAAATTATCGAAACAGATATACCAGAAGAATGGTGAGTGATGCAAATGTTCACTATCATTCTATTACTTTTAATCCTGGAGAGCGTGTCTTGGTTAAGAAATCTTTTGATGCAAACACAGAAACAAGAAAAAGAAAAATTGAAGATTTTTAGGAAGAAGGAAGTTGGATAATAGTAGAAAGAGTTGGAAACGAGTCTTTTAGATTAAAATCGGATTTGAATGAAGAAAATCACATGGTGGTTTGTAAAAATAGGCTGAAAAAGATAATTTAGAAAAACAATAATTAAATTTCATTATTTAATTGCTTTTTATATAATATTTTGGTGTTTTTATTGCTTTTTGTTTCTTTGTGTAGAATAAAAAAATTTTTGCGTAAGATATGGGCGTGCGAAAGATATGGGTTCGACAATTATTATGACCAGTTAATTATGACAAGCCTTTAATAACTTTGAAAACTTACAAATAATCCTGGCAAATACAGAGTGACGTATGTGGCAGCCATTCTTAAAATGTGAAACAAATTAAAAATTAATTAATCACTTTTTATTAGAATTACCTTGAGATCTCTACATCTTGACTTAGCCATATTAATATCGGTTCTATATTCAGATGAAAGCAAGCTAATATCAAATACGTTATAGTCATGACTATCACAGCTGAAATATGAATAATATAATATAAAAAATAAGCAAAAATATAAATTATTTAACCCTTCCTGGCCAAGGAAATCTTGTTTCCACAAATAATCTTGATTGTCAATATAAATCAAAATTATTTAAATAATCTTTTCAGCAAATACAGAATTCAATTTCTTTTTAGTCATTTTATTACTGGCAACCCTGCGTTAACGTCATCTGACAGCGTCGAATAGGCAACCGAAACAATGACAAACTTCATCACCTTACCTTGTTTCAATTTATTGTTGCTAATATAATATTTATTCAATAGAAGTAAAGAATATAAGCAAAAACTTAAAAGAAATCCAAGAGGAAGAATTGGCATAACTTAATGAAATATGACAAAGTATCTCAACATTAGCATCTGAATGCTGGTAGGTCACCTTTGATTCGACATCGAAAAAGACGATCAATTTGGTATAATTTTAAGGAAATGAAAAATGGTTTATCTTATGGTAAAGGATCTTTGGTAAATCTCGGTCAAGTTACAACTTTAACGTCAATATTTAGCTTTCATGGCTTATGTTTTGATGCAGATATTTTATTACGAATTAAAATTAATTACATATACAATAAAAAAGGAGGTTATATAGGAGTTATTTTGATCAATAGGTTATCTTGTTCTCGATTAATATACAATCCCAAATTGTTAAGTCACAGCAGTAAAAGTGTTAACTATGGGATACAATGTTCTTTTGCATCTGGCCTATACGCAAGGATTGGTCTCATCAGGAACATCAACTTAATTTTATTGACATCCTTACTGCACTTAATTTCACATAACTTATGCAACACTTTTTTTTAAAGTTCTCTTACTTTTCATGTATCACCTTGATATGCAATGGAACTTCCTTCTTAGTAAAATTCATATTTATTTTCTAATTAATTTGCTGTGTCTTTCATCTGTCGAAACTATTTGATATTTAAAATTTTTTTTTAAAATACTTTAATATTTAATTCTTTTCATATATAAATAGATATTTTTTAAGTCATAGCCAACCTCTCTGAAGCATTATTCCCAGTCGTTTACGGTTTGAACTGCCATAGATCTAAAAGATACATTTTAAAAAACATTTTTTTAAATATTTTAATTTTTTAATTGATCACCCACCTGTGAAAATAAAGTGTCACAAGCTGTAGAAAACCCCAAATCGACAGATGTACCAAAAACTTGAATTAACTGGACAAGAAAATTAAATAAAAATTAAATTAATTTTTTAAAATTTATAATAAGGAAAGTTATGATAATGAATAATAAATTTAATATTAAAAAATTTAGCAAATTTTAATGTTTTTTACATTATTTTTGTTGATAATGAAATCTTGAGCTCATGCGGGGCTAACCCGATGCTTATCATATATTTTTATGACGCCCGTTGCAAGATATTTTATACTTGATTTAAATTTTAAATTAATACAATATCTTAAAAAAATAATAAAATAAACAAAACCAATCATACTTTTCAAAGCTCAATAGAAAGAATATAGCCAAAATTCAAGAGGGGTAATAATTAATTTGTATCACATTTTGGTCATTATCTCGCTATCGCAAGTTGCCACATACGCCTGAGATAGACACAAATTTGTGTTGGTTACTTTTTGTTAAATGAAAATAGATTAATTAATTACCTATTATAAAAAAATATTTAGTATGTACTATGAAACAATAAAAGTTAAATTTTAAATTTTTATCAATATTCAAAAATTAAATTTAATTAATTAATTAAATTTTAAATAATAAAAACCTTGTTACTCCTGTTTGGAAAATTAATGAAACTACAGGGTGGCACAGATAAAGTGAAGCACAAGTTTAACTACTTTATTTTTTCTTGCCTAATGATATAGCTTGCGCAATTATATAAATTTTTAATATTTGAGTTTGTTTTAATATTTTAATATTTAATTATAATATGAGCGGTTCCTTAAATTTAAGTTAATGGCATTGGAATTCAAACGACAAAGAATTTTAAATTTATTTTTGGAGGGAAAGCATCAATCGGAAATTTTAAAGTTAACGAAAGCAGAGGGCATTTGCCGTTCGTTGGTATACAGAACCTTAAAAAGGTACAAAGATTCCGGCACAGTTGTACCACCAAAGAAACCTGGTCGAAGCCGGACCGTTCGTACTCCCAGGCTAGTTAAAGTTATCCGTGAACGGATTCGCCGAAAACCAGCCCAGTCGGCCAGAAAGATGGCAAAGAGTCTTGGAATATCGCGAATATCTGTATCTCGTGTTCTTAAAGAAGACCTTGGACTTACACCTTACAAGAAACGGCGTGTTCATGGTTTATCCGACACAAATAAAAAGAAACGAGTCACAAGATGTAAGGACTTATTATCTCGGCACGCTGAATCAGTAATCCTGTTTACTGATGAAAAACTCTTCGTCCTCCAACAGTCACACAATACTCAAAATGATCGAGTGTACTCGCCATCAATTACCGATATCCCTAGTCATTGCCGCACGGTCCAGCGTTTCCAAGGAAGTCCTTCTGTGATGGTTTACGGAGGTATTTCCAAAAAGGGTCGTTTGCCTCTGAAATTCATAGAAAAGGGTGTCAAAATTAATTCTAAATATTATTTAGAAGAAGTATTACAACGTCATGTGATGGCGAATGCCTTTAAATTGTTTGGAAATGATCCATGGGTATTGCAGCAGGATTCTGCGCCCGCACATGCCGCTAAAATAGTTCAGAACTGGTGCAAGTCAAATTTGCCTGATTTCATTAGCAAGGAACAATGGCCTTCATCATCTCCGGATGTAAATCCTTTGGACTTTTGTATGTGGGCCTTAATGGAACAGCGTCTAAATAATCTAAAACCAATGAGTTTGGATAAATTTAAGTGCTTACTTCAGAAAATTTGGATTGAAATACCTGAAGAGCAGGTGCGTGCCGCATGTGAAGCATTCCCACGCAGATTGATGGCCATTGTCAAAGCCAAGTGTGGCCACATTGAAATTTAATTAATAAATGTGAAATAGATGGAGACTTCGTTTTAAATCTTTTAAGATTTTTCAAATGTATTTTAAAAAATCATGTTAAAATGAGTTTTTTCTTTGCTTCACTTTTTCTGTGCCACCCTGTATAATCACTTTATAATTGTTTTCAATATTTATTTTAAGTCATTTTTATTGAATATATATTTATGTTCTTTTTAATATGAAATTTTTCTTGTGTTTCAAAATGGAATTTTAATTTATTTAATTTGCCAACCTTTTGCGGTATAATGATATTTTGCTTGTTCTAGATATGAGGATTTATATCGTTTTACAAAACGCTTATCACTTATGTTTTTATGATTGAAAGTTAGATTATTAGGTAATGAAAATTATCTCAATCTTGGGCATTTTCACAAATAGTAAATATTATATTAACTTAAAATATTCAAAAGATATTCTAAATATTTCTTATTAAAACAAACTGCTAACTAAAACATGGATAATTAAATAATGAATTTTCATATTCTTAGCGATGTCAACATACTGCAATTATACAAATACTATTTATTATATAATATTATAAATTTAATACATTTAAATTGACGATAAATATACCAGATTTATCTCACAGAAAATATGATAAAAGTTAATTATCCAATAACTGCAGTTTTAAGGTAGACATTGCGCAGTTTAAGAAAGGCTAAGATGATCAGATCCATCTATACAAGCATTATATTGACACTGAAAAGATTGATGTGACTGCGAGTAATTATAACCTGTTAAATCTAGTTGCAGGATACAAAAAAACTTACACGAGCATTTACTCCATAATATTGAAGAACCTTAAAGATGCATTAGATTTTATGATTATCAATTGAAAAGAAATCAGAGTTGAAAATTGAAGTTAGTTCTTATAATATTTTATGTGCATTTTATTTTACTTTGATAGTAAACTTGAGTTATTAAATTCCTGGAAATTATCGAAAATTGTCAATGAAATTATAGATATCCTTATCATTTGACAGTTACTCACATTGTTTGGTAATCTTCAAAGGAAGTTTATTGAAAGATTATATGAACCATAACTTACTACATTTGCCAGAGATGCAGCATCGAATTCTGTTTTTCTCAAATGACCGCACATTATGACATTGATTGTTGGATTCAAGAATCGAAACAAATTCATCAAAACCTGCAAACAAGTACAGCAATGGTTTATTAGCGTCTATTTCAAATTCAAAGACTTACGATCAGCCACGCCAGTTTTGCCAATTCTTTCAGTTCTGGAAAATACTTCTCAGATATCCAGTTTTTTAATTTCCCTCCACAAATGTGAATCCTCTCTAATTAAAATCATTCAAGTAATTAATAACTTTTAATTATATTTATATTTTAACTTTTCTTTGTGATTTAATTAATCAACATAATAAAATATTTAAATCAAATTCTAATTGAATAAAAATTATAAGTAACTTTGAACTGTAGGCCTCAAGTATTTCTTCCCTTTTCTTGCGACAAATGTTTGATATTGATGAAGTAGATATTTTATATTTTCTGCCCAATGATGCTTGGCTTTCTCCTTTCTCAAAAAGTGCTATGATTTCAAATTTCTGTTTGAGTGTTAGAATTGTCCTAGAACTTGATTTCATTATGGCCTAAAATTTTTAAGTAAAATAATATTTTCAATTAATCAAATAACCTTTAATCAGGTTACCATTTAATCAATTACCTTTTTAAAACAAAAATAAATAAATTATATGTTTACTATCTAAAATAAACTGTATATCGAAATAAAAAAATAAAAAAAATATATAAAAAAATGTTCTCTTTAACCGATTTTGTTCTCTTTAAGCAAGTTCTCTATAAGCGAAATCTACTGTACTATTTTTATTTTTATTAATTTTACTAAGTTAGCAACATTAATCCTCTGACCGAGTATCCCGCAATTTACGCGTGCAGCATCTACTGGTTTAATTATACGCATCCCGCAATTTGGACGTGCTCGTATTTATTTATGTTTTCTCACGTTGCTATTCAGCGATTTCCCCGTTCAAGCTGTCTTTTTTAGTGGATAATTTTATGCATCCCAATTTCGACGTACTAACATTATTTATAAAAATACATTTTTTAATCAAATTTGAATAAAAAACGCGGTTAAACTTTAATTATGATATTAATAAATTAATTTAATTCAAATAAATATAATAACTAGGGACAAAATTTAGATATGGATTGTTATTAACGATTTTATTCGCTTTTATATATTTGTATTGTCATTTTAATATATCTTATCCACTTATCCATAACCCCCTACCCTCATAGTCAGTGTGCAGTCGTGTGCCACATGTTTAAATTCAATGTGAAGCCATGTCAATGCGAGGCACTATAGTGATCCCTATTTTGGTCTCAGGGATTTTTGTACTAGATTTTGACTCTCACTAAAAAAACCTGTGCTACCGTGTACCACTTGAAATATCACACTATAGTGAGGGGGTATTTTGATACCTGAATTTTGGTTATGACTTAATTTCTGGTAAGATATTTTTAAGAAACAATGTTGTCTGAGAAATTATGGTATTATATTTATAAAATAAATTAAATTGCTATTCATTTAATGTCAATAATATTAATTTATTTAATTAATAACTTTACAGAAATAACTTAATTACATTCTCAAATTGGCATATCGAGTTGATCAAAAGAATTAATAAAAAATCACATAAATAACTTTTAGTATTTATAATATAAAAAACTATTAATTCTAAATGTTGTCAAGTCAAATTTATAAAATATATATATTAGTATTGTTACCATTTTAAATTTTAATTTTGATAAATCAATATTCATTGTTAATTAAATAATTAATTATATTTTATATTTTAATTATATTTTATCATGTTTTCTTTTTTAATTAAATTTTAAATTTTGATTGTTAATGAAAAAAAATTTGAAATTAACTGAGAAGCGAATAATTATGTATTGAGAAAATGAATATTAATACTTGAAGAATTTGTTTTTGTAATTAGAATTATTTAATTTTAGTTGATTATTAATAAATATACTTGACACGAATTACTAGACATTTTCATATAAAAATACTGAACAAAACGGTAGCTTTTTTATATAATAAAATAATACTTTTGGCAATTTCTTTCTCCATATAAACTTCGTTCTAAGAATAATAATTTGATATATTTAATATTATATATTTTATTGATTAGTTATAATTATGATATAAATAGTTTGTTTTAATAGATGAAAAAACACATTTGAAATACTTTTAGAATGTAAGTTTTATCTAATAGATCTTCAAGGATTTAGAGTATTCTTAAATTATTTAATACTTTTTGTAATAAAATTCGTATTCCTTTTTTGATTTTTAATAAATTTTAATATTATTTCTTTTTTTAGATAACCTATTTTGCTAAATCAATCCTTTTCCAGACAAGACAGGTTTTTATATTTCTACCGTAAGGTTCTTAAAATATACTTGAATTAAATACAATCAATCACCTAATGAAGACCTAGATTGCTACATTATAATATTTAAATTCGCCTGAATTCTTTTTCCAAAGATTCCATGTTTAATTTAAACCGAAAAAACCTTTACTACAAAATCAAATAAAAATTATTTCAGATAAATTTTTCTTAAAATAATGGTAAAATATTAGTTACACTAAAATAAATTTTCATCATATTTACGCAATAAAAAACAAAATTAATGTCACTTTTACGTCTTCATAAATGTCAAATTCTCTCCATTTATTCCCCATTGTCACAATTGTTTTAAATAATGATAATAAAAAAATTAATAAATAAAATGTTCTTACCGCAAAACTTTGTCATTTTCAATGCTACAAATTTTATTTGTGCGAATTTGATATTTTTTACAATTGAAGTATGAATATTCAACTTTGAACTATTCGATTGTATTAATTATATTTTATCGTATTGCATACAATCTTTGTGCCTGTTCTGCTGTTCTTTACGTACGAGTATCTCCTCCCTTACCTCTAAAACACAAGTGCCCTTCTTTGTCTTATCAATACCTCTCAAAGTGTCTGCGGCTTTACTCGAGTTAAATCTCGCGTCTTTCATTCCTTCGCCTCTTGATATCTCGGCTTGTTTCAGGTTAGAGTGTAGGTGATAATGATAACTTTGTCGATTGTTATTTATAGTGAACTCCATTCTAGGTGCCAGTTTCTCTCTTCACATCCACCTGCCTTTGTTGCTGTAATAAGATCTCTTATCGTTCGTATGGCTCGTTCGGCTAAACCATTTGATTGGTGTTGGTAAGATGAACTGAATTCATGTTTGATTCCAAGTTTTTGTAGCTTCTGTCTTAGGAAATTCCCTTCTAAATTGCGGCCTCTATCTGTAAAAATGCTCTTTGGTTTTCCGAATTGATAGATCCAACTATTAAGTATCGTTTTGAAAATTGTCCCTTCGTCTTGCTTTGTGATTTCAGTTAAAGAAATCATTTTGCTAAACCGGTCTACCATTACTACAATATATTTTTTTATGGCGTTCATTTCCATGTAAGGCATTTCTATAACTATATGTTCTAGGAATTCAGAGCTCTATCTAGGAATAAATGTTTCCTTAGTTCTTGTCTGATAGATCTTTCTTTTAGAGCAGATCTCGCAACATCATAAACAGGGTTCGATTGTTTCTTGCATTTTCGGCCAATAAAATATCTTTCCCATGTAATCAAATAATTTCTTAACTCCAATGTAACATAGTTCTTCATGTAGGGTTGTTGTTAAGAGGCCTGCAAAAGTTTCTGGGACTAACATTAAGATATTTTTGTTCTTTTGTACTGTTATTAATCCTCCATCAATTCGTGTATTTTTTACGTTAAAAGAAAAACAATTATTTTTATCCCGTGTACATCAATTTTCCAATATCTCTTGCAATTCTCGAGACCTAATGTTCTTTTGTTGTTGTTTCCATACTTTTTCCATAGCTTCTGTTCTTTGGATAGTATATATATATATAATCTTTGGTTTTCCTTCCTTAACTTCTTCGTGTCTTGTTTGACACTGGATGCAAATCATACTTTTTAATCTTGATAGTCCATCTGCATTCGTTATTTTAGTTCAAAATCATATTCCGACAGGTTAGCTAACCATGTTTGGAACTGCAGACTGATTGTCGATTTTGTAGTGATCATGAAAACCAATGCTTTGTGGTTGGTGCGAATTATGAATTATTTTCTGTACAGATATTCTCTAAAATGCATGACGTATTCATGTACGGCGAGCAGTTCTTTTCTGGTTACACAGTATCCCTTTTCATGTGATGACATATGTCTCGAGCTATAAGCTATACCAGATTCTTCTTGAATTTCAGGAGCTAACTCTACTTGATAATACGCCTGACCTAAATCGATTGACGAAAATATTTTTGCATTCGCGAGACAGTCTAGAAGGAATTTGGTATTAGGTATCGGAAATGACTTCTTTACTGTTATGGAATTCAATCCATGATAATCTACACACATCCTGATGGATCCATCTTTCTTCCCTACTATCACTAACGGGACCTTCCAAGGACTCTTGCAACACCGAATAACATTTGCTTTTCATTAACTCTTTTATCAGCTCTTCAATCCTTGCATTAGTTGACGTCGAGGATGTTGCATTATTGGGCCTCCTGTTATCCGCATCTCATGTCGAACTAAGTTTGTAAATCCCAGATCAAATTTCGATGCCATAAAAATTCTGCCGTATTCCCTGATCATTCCTTCAATATCTTTACTATTCTCACCTGACATTGCCACTAGTGCTATATTTATTCTTTCTTCATCAGTGTAGATTTTTTTTATCAATGACGTTTCTATATTATTGATTTTCACTAACTTTACTCCAAACTCTTTCATAGTATCAATGCCCCCTATGAATTCGGGCTTGGTCTCTTTTATCACTACCACTGTGATTATTTTGGTCTTATGATGTGGCCGGTATTGTCATGAATCCCATTGCTTCTTCACCTCCAGTTGAAAAGACTCTGCATAATAATATCATACTATGTTGAAGTTCTGGTTTGCCTACTTTCTCTCACAAATTCTTGCTCATCACTGTTACTAATACTCCAGAGTCCCATAACATCTCTGCTTCGGCATTATTCAACATTATTTTACTCCAATGTCTTCCATCTGGTACATCTCTTCTTCTGCCTCGTCTATTTTTCGTTCATTTCTTCTTTCACAATTTTCTGTCTTTACTCCACCAACGAAATGAAATCCATGGAGTCACTGATGTTTTTTCCGTCTTCTCTCAATATAGTATATTTCTCAGGAACATTGTATTTTTCTTCCATGTCGCAGTGAGCAGTTCTGAAATCCTGGCTGTTCTCGGTGTATTCTTTTCTTTCAGATTTTGAATTTTCTTCTTCTATACACGCTATTCTTTGAAATCGGTGTAACGAAAAACAATCTCGAAACCCGTGTCCTTCCTTGCCACATATAAGACATTTATTTCCCAGTGGACACTTACATCTTTTGTATCACCTTTCGCCACACCAAAAACAATAGGATGTTCATCTTTTCTTGATCTGTGATGACTAAATGATAGTCTTCTTTGTGGTGATGTAGGCATGGTATCTTTGGTATTTTTTTGAATTCTCATCTGCCCTCCCTCAGTCACGGTTGCGTATGTTCTTTGACCGATTGCTTTGATAAATTCCGTTTTATTGTCTCCATTTTTGTTACTTTCAAGGTTTTTCACCAATGATCTCGTTTCTTCAATTTTTGTTTCTGGTTTCGTCAATAGTATCTCCTGCAGTCTCGCATCGCGTGCTTTATTTGTGACGAGGTCTTGAACAATATCTTCTTCTGATCGTCCTGAATTTACAACTTTAGCTGAAGCTTTCCTTAGACGTATCTCAAAAGCTGAAAGCGTTCATCATCTTCCATAGCTGCCAATTCTCTGATTATGTCAGTTATTGATTTTGTAATTGTGAACGTATGTAAGAACCACGCCTTGGCTTTCACATCTGTTGTTTCTGTTTCTTTGCTTCTGCCATCAATAACACATCGAAAGTGCTTATCAATCGCTGTCCATTTGTCAGCAGCCATTCTTCTATATCCCTGATCCATTCTTCGGCTTCTTTTAAACCTCGTCATATCGTCTGATGTTCAGTGTGAGCATGTCTTGGCATGATTTCGGTAGGCATTCCATTAGCGATTTTGAAATTGTGTTGATGTTCTGATTTTCGGCGTGGTCGCCAGTTAAATCTTCAAATCTGACATAAATTTATTATTATATCACAAGTTTTAATTTTTCACAATAACGTGCCAACTCACTTATTTAAACAAATTCAGATATGTAACTTTTAAAAGTTGTAGAAATTCGTAGAATTGTATCTTTGCATTTTTAAATCAGTTTTTATTTTCACTTTAAATTTGTATTGAAAAAAATTCTTTAATTTAATTTTAATTTTAATTTGATCAGTGATTTTTTTTTGATAATTTTTGATAATTTTTATTTAAATTGTAAAACCAATTTTTTCATGTACACAGAGAAATTAAAGGGACAGAGAATAGGTAAAGGAACTATTGTTAGACCTATTACTGTAAATGGCATGAATCAAAGAATCAGTTAGATCTTTTTGACTCACAAAGTTTATCGGATGGGAATTATATATTTATTATGCAATATCAAGAGCATATAATTAAGTTTAATTTGCTTTGAAGACTGCTTTCAAAAAAAAGAAACTTAAGTTACTTAACATTTGCTAAATATCATAATTATCATATAAAATATATTATTATTTATAAGATATTAAAATATTAAAAATTAAATATTATATTAAGTAATTCAAATATATTTGTTTATCTATACACTTTAATTTTACTCTCCCAAATTCAAAATTCAATTCAAACATGTCTAACAAAATCATTGAAGTTGCTGAAGAAGTCGAATCATCAGAAGTAGTTGCTGAAGTTGAAAAATCCTAACCAATCGATCAAGGCCAATCAACAGATGTCATAAATAAATCTTGGATTTTAATACCGAATTATTTCTTATTACACTACTTTTATCAATATTTCGATCTCTAATGGTTCTGACAGTTGTTGCAGCCAACCCTACAACTTTTGTTATTTCAGCAGCTTTTTCTCTTTTCTCGAATTATTGTAGAATATCCTGTTTTATTTCCAAATGTGTTTTTATGCCTTTTGGTAGTTTTACATGTCGATATGTTTGTTCAACTCATGAATAAGTTTAATATTTAATAAAACATTTCCATATTCAATTTAAAAATATGTCACTTTATTTATCTTTATTAAATGAAAATTCAAAATAAAAGTTTATTTAAAAAAATATTTGTAATAAATAAATGTATATATATACAAAAAGGTTAGATAACAGATTTACTTTTAAGTCCTAGAAATATATATAAGATATTATCAACCAAATATTTCAGCACACTCCGTTAAATATTTAGATAGAACTCTTAGGATCATGGAATCGCTAAAGTTGGCGTCAAAATAATGAGCTCATCAGATTATAGCATCAACCTCTAATGACAATATTTATTAAAATTTTTAAAATTAAGAATTTAAAAGTACTTTTTGCTTATTGAATAGAAATATTCTATTGCGACTGTAGAAAATATTTCTCTTGAATTTATGGTCTATTTAAACGGCTATAATTAATATTTTCAACATAGTAAATTGCAATGATTTTTGACTTAATTTTTAGGTAATTGAAAATATTCTTTGAAAGAAAGGTGCTAGTTATTGTTGAAATGAAATGGATAACAGAAAAAAGTTGTTGCGCACTGATTGGATATTAATAAAGCGATTGGATAAAAGGTGAAAGTGAACAGTCAGGAAATCCATTTAATTGGTTATAAATAAACAGATTTAAAAAAATATAAATTAAAATTTTTAATTAAAATTAATGTAATCAATAATTATATTCAAACTAATCGTCTGGGGGAATTTTTCAAAGTTGTTTAATAAATTCTTATATATTTTATTTAACTTATTTTTATATTTAAACTAGATTTATAAATATTTAATTAAATTTAAAAATATATAAAAATTTAATAAAAAATGAAGATATGAAAACCTCTAACTAAAATTTTGGTTAATATTTTATATGAATGACCAGTAAATAAAAATTAAATGATTTAATTTTTCAAATATTATAAAAAATTTCCAGTAAAATTAAAAATCATTTATAATTGAAATAATGATTTTCCTAATAATAAATCATTATTAAATATATCAACAATTTATAGAAATTGTTTAAAGGTCTTATGAAAACAAATTAAAGCATTTTAGATTATTCAAACAAACAATGACTAAACTCGTAATTTTGCTTGATCAGCATGTTGAACTTATGTTTTCGATATTTCGTGAAAATAGCAAATAAAATATTATTTGTTGAACACGGCGAGGAATAAAAAATTATTTTTAAGTTAACTGACTTAATATATTTGCTATTTTATCCAAATTGTTTAAATTTATTGAATGGAGAATTTTCCTACTGTGTTTTCGAATAATAAAGGTAAATATGATTTTCAATTAAAAATTTGGACAATAAACATGAAATATAATATTAATTATTATTTTTAATTAATTAATTAAAATTTTAATTAAATTAATTAACTTGAAAGTTTTTAAAAAATTCCTATTTATATATTTCAAAAAGAAATAGTTTACAAAAATAATTTAACATTTTTTATAAATTTCGAATAATTAATAAAAATAGATTATATATAAAGATTTAATTACTAAAATATAGTTAATGTGATTTTAAATTTTAGAAAAATCAAGAACAAAACATAAATTAATAAAAAATTTTCAATCTGCCTGTTGTATGAATTTTTCATTGAAAGATCTTAAACAAGAAATTGTCAGTTTGATGGCTATTTTTATTCCAAGCGTGAGTAATGGGAGTATTATTTTATTTGACAAATTCTTTTTTCTCTTTTAAAAATTTCAGTAATTTATTTTTCGGTTTTAAACTCATCAAGTTTAAAACAAGATTTCGTCGTCAACATCAACTATTATATATTTGGATCGTTCATATTTATTAAGAGATTCAATGATAAGTTCATTAGCCCTAAAAAGCACAACTATTTTACAAGTGTTAGCGACCAACAGTGCCTCTGAGTCTCTATGACATATTTCTTTGTATTTTGATAATAATTAGACCTCAAATACTTTACTATAAAACAAAAATTACTTTATTTACATAAAAATAAAAACATAATTCAAAAATATATATACATATGTAAACATAATTACATATATAATTTAACAAAATAATACTTAGTTATTTTGGCATGACGAACAATTTATGGCTTTTATTGAGTGTTCATTATTGATCATTATTTTTTGGCAATTATCGCAGCATTGCTTCTGCATTTTGGATTTTTCGTATGGACACAAATGACACCGTTTCCTTTTTCGGATGCTTTCACCTAAAGTGAAAGTTGAAGGTCTGCTAGAAGAACTTTTAGTAGGCAAAGCTCCAAGATAGGTTTTTATTGCACTTTGGGACGATTGGTGTAAGTTTTCGTTATTTTGTCTCTTTCTTATGTAAGGTTCAACTAGAGATTCACCCAATTCTCACAGGAATAAATTTCGTATGTTAGGTTTACTTTGGTTCCAACACGGAAATATTTTCATCCACAGAACATATGCACCTATTCCAGTGGCATCTAGTATATTCATATAAAAAGCTAATGGCCAACGATTAGTTTTTCTCTTTATCATATATTCGTGAATAAGTTGATCAAAAGTATCAACACCTCCTTTGCTTAAGTCATAATATTTATTTATTTCCGACATAACTTTATCTATTTTTACGGTCATTTTGTCGTCATGGTGCATTGTTGACAAAAAAATACTGCTTTACCTGGCTTGGGTACATGAGACGCAATAGTAATATTTTTTTGAAAACCAAATAAAGTTGAACGTGTTTCCCGTTTTTTATTTGGCAGAAATTCGGGTGGAATACAGGCCTTATTTTTTCGCAGAGTATCTACTAAAGTTAGACCATTATACAAAAGACTTTCAGCTAATTTTTTACTTGTAAAGTAATTGTCCATTGTTACATTGCGATTTCTCCCAAAATATGGTGCACAAAAATTTTCAACGACCTCTCTTCCAAGTCCAACTGCTCTAGTGTTGCCCACTTTACCTTTATATGGAAATCAGCCGAGTGGGTAGGCTGTTTTGGAATCGCATAACCACCAAATTTTTATTCCATATTTTCCAGGTTTTGATGGCATGTATTGAATAAAAAAACACCGACTGCTACAGGGCATAAGCTGTTCATCTACAAAAATATTTTCTCCAGGCATATAATATTTTCCAAAATTATGGTTTTCCATTTCCCAAATAGATCTGATTGGTGCCAACTTATCATTTTTCCGTCTGTTGCTTCTAGTATCTTTATCATCAAAACGTATAAATCTTAGTATTTCCATAAATCTTCGAACACCTATTGTTGCTTTAAAAATTGTAATGCCGTATAATTTATCCCAAAATATTCGGAAGTTTTGAGCATTTTATTTCATATGTCCGGCTGCAATAAGTAGGCCGAAATCCATGTAGCTCATCCATATCTATTGGTTTCCAATTTCTTGATTGATCATATATTGTTACTGCTTCTTTGGTGGAATATTAAATAAAATCTGGTCACAGACGATCTCATCAATAAACCTTTTGAAGCTGCTACAGAAGCTATCCAATGATTTTCCTGGTGGCAGTACAACTGTATCAAGTTTCTCCGGGAACTTCCAAATGTTTTGGCCATCCACTCAGTTCCATCTTTATCGTTATATGTTTTGTTATTTACAGGTATATCAAACTGTTTGTTTTCATCTTCCGATATTTCATCTTCCGATATTTCATCTTCTTCATTTGACATCTCTATCACAAGTTCAATTTCAGAATCTGATGCTTGATTAGCTTCATCTTCAAGTAAATCAATTTCATCGTCGGTCCAATTCTCTATAATCTCTTCTAGTTCCATTTTACTCAATGGGACGTTGGCCATATTTTTACTTTTCTAAATCTTTTCTAATTGTATACAAAAATGTGAACTTAGAAAATAAAAACTAACTTACCAATTTTATCAATAAAATGATTGACTGATCAGCCTTCTATGATTCAAATGATAGCGTTGGTGTGCAATTATCTATATAGTGATTCACACTGTCAATATGCAGAGCTCTATAAGACTGTTTTTCATACTTAAATTTTTTTATTTAAACTTTGAAAATAGACGAATACAAGAAATTTTAGAAAAATTTAATAAATATCAATAAAATTATCAGTAATTTGAATTCAAATAGAGACTGACAGGCACTGTTGTGCTTTTTAGGGTTAAATAATAAAACTCCCAATATCTTATTTGTAGCAAATACAAAAACCTCAATTTAATTATTTTGTGATTGTAATGGTAATTTGTGACTCATTGTAAAGATTTTCGGCGTTAGAATAAAGACATTTAATGGATTATTTGTCGTGAGTCCTGCCGTATTGCATACAATCTTTGTGCCTGTTCTGCTGTTCTTTACGTACGAGTATCTCCTCCCTTACCTCTAAAACACAAGTGCCCTTCTTTGTCTTATCAATACCTCTCAAAGTGTCTGCGGCTTTACTCGAGTTAAATCTCGCGTCTTTCATTCCTTCGCCTCTTGATATCTCGGCTTGTTTCAGGTTAGAGTGTAGGTGATAATGATAACTTTGTCGATTGTTATTTATAGTGAACTCCATTCTAGGTGCCAGTTTCTCTCTTCACATCCACCTGCCTTTGTTGCTGTAATAAGATCTCTTATCGTTCGTATGGCTCGTTCGGCTAAACCATTTGATTGGTGTTGGTAAGATGAACTGAATTCATGTTTGATTCCAAGTTTTTGTAGCTTCTGTCTTAGGAAATTCCCTTCTAAATTGCGGCCTCTATCTGTAAAAATGCTCTTTGGTTTTCCGAATTGATAGATCCAACTATTAAGTATCGTTTTGAAAATTGTCCCTTCGTCTTGCTTTGTGATTTCAGTTAAAGAAATCATTTTGCTAAACCGGTCTACCATTACTACAATATATTTTTTTATGGCGTTCATTTCCATGTAAGGCATTTCTATAACTATATGTTCTAGGAATTCAGAGCTCTATCTAGGAATAAATGTTTCCTTAGTTCTTGTCTGATAGATCTTTCTTTTAGAGCAGATCTCGCAACATCATAAACAGGGTTCGATTGTTTCTTGCATTTTCGGCCAATAAAATATCTTTCCCATGTAATCAAATAATTTCTTAACTCCAATGTAACATAGTTCTTCATGTAGGGTTGTTGTTAAGAGGCCTGCAAAAGTTTCTGGGACTAACATTAAGATATTTTTGTTCTTTTGTACTGTTATTAATCCTCCATCAATTCGTGTATTTTTTACGTTAAAAGAAAAACAATTATTTTTATCCCGTGTACATCAATTTTCCAATATCTCTTGCAATTCTCGAGACCTAATGTTCTTTTGTTGTTGTTTCCATACTTTTTCCATAGCTTCTGTTCTTTGGATAGTATATATATATATAATCTTTGGTTTTCCTTCCTTAACTTCTTCGTGTCTTGTTTGACACTGGATGCAAATCATACTTTTTAATCTTGATAGTCCATCTGCATTCGTTATTTTAGTTCAAAATCATATTCCGACAGGTTAGCTAACCATGTTTGGAACTGCAGACTGATTGTCGATTTTGTAGTGATCATGAAAACCAATGCTTTGTGGTTGGTGCGAATTATGAATTATTTTCTGTACAGATATTCTCTAAAATGCATGACGTATTCATGTACGGCGAGCAGTTCTTTTCTGGTTACACATCGTTATATGTTTTGTTATTTACAGGTATATCAAACTGTTTGTTTTCATCTTCCGATATTTCATCTTCCGATATTTCATCTTCTTCAT
Source organism: Schmidtea polychroa (assembly GCA_959609185.1). Taxonomy (NCBI): domain Eukaryota; kingdom Metazoa; phylum Platyhelminthes; order Tricladida; family Dugesiidae; genus Schmidtea; species Schmidtea polychroa. Next base: position 45,759 of record CAUHTR010000200.1, read on the forward strand.
TTGACATCTCTATCACAAGTTCAATTTCAGAATCTGATGCTTGATTAGCTTCATCTTCAAGTAAATCAATTTCATCGTCGGTCCAATTCTCTATAATCTCTTCTAGTTCCATTTTACTCAATGGGACGTTGGCCATATTTTTACTTTTCTAAATCTTTTCTAATTGTATACAAAAATGTGAACTTAGAAAATAAAAACTAACTTACCAATTTTATCAATAAAATGATTGACTGATCAGCCTTCTATGATTCAAATGATAGCGTTGGTGTGCAATTATCTATATAGTGATTCACACTGTCAATATGCAGAGCTCTATAAGACTGTTTTTCATACTTAAATTTTTTTATTTAAACTTTGAAAATAGACGAATACAAGAAATTTTAGAAAAATTTAATAAATATCAATAAAATTATCAGTAATTTGAATTCAAATAGAGACTGACAGGCACTGTTGTGCTTTTTAGGGTTAAATAATAAAACTCCCAATATCTTATTTGTAGCAAATACAAAAACCTCAATTTAATTATTTTGTGATTGTAATGGTAATTTGTGACTCATTGTAAAGATTTTCGGCGTTAGAATAAAGACATTTAATGGATTATTTGTCGTGAGTCCTGCCGTGGTCGCCAAGAATTTGGAGACATAAGATTTATTAATATCAACAACTGATTATTCCTGCGGAGGAAACAATTATATTGTAAGTATCTTGAGCAAGATACACATGCATCAATGATACAAAATTGTACCTTTGACATTCAGACATACATTACATAATAATCAGACATACAAATTCAACTTGCAATAATATTATTTCAAACAGGTATTATTTACAGTTATCCTACAGTGAAATTTTCTTTTGTCCAAAAAAACTGAATTCATTTTTACTTCTTTATTTTTTTAGATTAATTCGAACCAAATTTTAGTAGTATTAGTAGTATTTCTTTAAAAAAAAAGAATTAAATTTAATAAATCTTTGGGAAGCATGTCTTAAGGATTTTGAAGTTTGTCAAAAAGTTATATATTTTTTAATAACATTAATGTATGATTCCATGTGTCTTATAAGTTAAAATAAGAAGTGTCTTTAAAGAATAATAATAACATATATTTTCAATAATTCCTCCGCTGGTATTGAATTATTTATAGCCGGATTAATTTTATTACTTATTATTACTTAACAAAATTCCTCTGGTCAAATATTTTTCATGTTTTTCATTATTTTCTGTTAACTTGATTTTACTTTAAATTTTATTGGATACTAAACTCACATTTCTGACGCCGAAAAAAAAGAAACTTTTGTAGTGTTTACTAATATTTTTATTCCTATTGAAATGCAAATCCTGAAAATTTTCTTAATAAAAGAGTCAAATTGCCACATTTTCAAATAAACATTTTCTAAAATAATTATTAATCCTCATTTAGGTATTGACAACATTTTTCAGAATGCTCAACCCTGTGATCAGCCTCATAATGTGTGGACATTTCAGTAAATATGAATTTGATGTTGTCTCGTTGGCCAATAGTGTTTGTATTTTATGTTTATATTTGTTTTTTCATCAAATTAAAATAACATATAAAGATAATTTTTATATTTAAATTAAATGAACATTCTGGTTAGTTAAAATTTCCATTTAAGTTTTGTAACAAAATTCTTTCTATCACATTATGAATTATATTATAAAAATTTACATTCTGTTAATCAATAAACGATTTCCCTAAACGAGTAAATTAATCATAGTTAAATATAAATCCAATGAAATTCAATCATACATACATGATAATATTTAGCCATTTTTATGTACATGTAAATATTAATATAGTAAATTAATAATTAAATGAGATATGTATAATGGTGAGATAAAAATATAGAGATAATAGGTAACATAAATAATAAATAAAATCTAACTTTAAAAAATAAATGATGGGTAAAAAATAATATAAATAAAAGATGAATTAATTGTTATTTGGAAGTGTATAATCATTTGTAAAGACTTAAAGTATATATAAAAATAGTTAAACATACATGGCAACAATTTAATTATAAGAAAGCGCTAATCAAACATTCTTTCACTATATATTTCGACAGTTTTCCTGTCATCATCAGGTAGGATATAATTTCTATAGTTATTATATACTACCTAATTATGACAGGAAATCTGTCGAAATATATCGTGAAACAAATTTTTGATTGGCGTTTTCTTATATATAAATATGTATATATTTTAAGAATGCAAAATAGAAATAAAAGTAGGCAATATTTTACAGTCTATTAGCTAAAGTTTTCGACTTAAAAACTAATTCCACAACATTTGCATAATTAATTATATTTTTTGACAAAATTTGATTATCGTAATCGAGAGCTTAGATTAATTTTAATAAGCAGAATGAAGGCAAATTCAGTAAAAGGATATTAAAACCAATGAAGATATGTACTGTTTATCAAAAATTTAGACAAACGTAAGAAAGATTTTTTTACTTTTATTAATTAAAATATCATTAATGTAAGGATGTATTTAAAAGAGATTTAAAAATTTACAAGCAAATAGTGAAAATGGTTATTTAATTATGTTCAAAATTTATTTCCGATAATACTATTTACTAGTTCTACGTGGTGCCTTCAACAAGTACCCGGACTACCCTATAAAAAGAGTAGTACTTTAACAATAATCTAAAGAAATCATAATATGTTATCTATATAGTTTGTTTTAATATTTACTTGCATAAAAACGAGAAAAAAAGCATATTTTAAATTTATTTATCAAATTATGCTACATCCTGTCGAGTATCGAAGTGTGATTAAGTTCTCTGTTTTGTGTGGTAATAATGATCAGCAAATACGGAATCAGTTGCTGACAGCTTATCATAATATAAACCCCTCTCGTACCACAATTTACGATTGGATTAGGCAATTCGAGCATTGTGGCAAGTATGTTCTTCATCTAATATTTGAGCCAATTTTATCTACTTCTGAAAGTGATGCAGATATGTTATGATTATTAATAATAGTATTTATATGCAGATTATCAATATATTTGGATATAGCATTGATCTTGGATTTTCAACTTCTTTCAATACCTTATTTGCACAGGTTCTAACTATAATTTTAATTGTTTAAATTAAATTTAAATAATATATATAGATATTTGGGAGTAATCAAAAAAAGAAAATGGGAATTATTTTACAAAGAGGTAATTGATAGTTTTTTTATTTTATTATTTGATCAAAATTTTTAATATTGTTAATAATAAATTTTGAATTTTGTTAAGATTTTTAAATTAATGGACAATGTTGTGGTGCTGTACAAGTTAATAATAATAGATCCAGTAAAAGATAAAATCATAGTCAAAACATGACTCGCCAGTAGATGCAATTTAATGAAAGATATATTATCTTTCCTGAAAGTATCTTTCATCAGTAAAAATATGAGAATAAAATTGCTAATATTGAAATATCGATGCATATTTAGAGAACTTTCTTGAAATATTTTCACTATAGAAATTATACAATTGTAAATAACGATGAAAATCCAAATCCAAGACATAGAAAACTTTATTCTTTTAACAACCCATTTATTGTTTCAGTTAGAAATTTAAATTGTAACGCAAATAAATTTTCTCCAAATGATTCAAATAATTATATTATAATTATTATAACCAACTTGACGAAGCTATATTTAAAAAATTTTCAAAATACCAAACAAAAACACTATATTAAAACAAACGTTATTTAAAGTTTGCTATTTTAGTCTATAATAATTTTGTTATTAAAAACTCGACCGAATGATAGAGGTTTACGTTCAGAAAATGGATTTTTGATGTATTTCCTCTTATTTTAAGGTAATGTGTAAAAAATTATTTAAATTTATCATAGATCTTCCTTTAATAAGTACAATCCTTGGATTTTTTCCAACAAATTCGTTTGCTTAAATTATATTATCAAGTATCTTTATTTTCTTTTGTATTTTCAGTGTCAATAAAATTTCTTTTTCAAATATATTTTCTAGAATTCCTTTAAAATATATTCTTGTTACTATTTTAGATGTCCATAAAATGACTTCAGTGCTCCTAAATAAACTCAGAATATGAAAGTAATTCAAGTACAGTAGCATTCCTAGGTCGGGAGTTTTAAAAAAAATTTGAAGTGAAAGCACAGTTGGAAAGTTCAAAAGATCAGCTAGCTTTTGTATTTGAAGGATGAATTGGGTCGAAAATTACCTACTACCTATTCTTTTAAATTATCTATATTTTTAAGTTATTTTTCTACTGACAATCAATCATAAAATAAATTATTATTATTATTACATTTGACCCTTTAAGTGCGGAATTAAATTTCATAAAAATTCAGGAAAGGATGTCATTTACCCGTCAAAAGATATAATTGCTAAGTTAAAGATATAATTGTGATTTTTTTTATATATTTATAATCATTTTTTCCTGCATCTTTATTCACCTTCAAAATTAAATTCAAAAAAGTAAAAAGGGATAAAACAAAATCCTCATCTCACACTTGAGAGATGTACACGCTGATTCGGATTTATCCACATCTCGCATCTAAAGGGTTAACTAATTTGAAAGCAAAATATTTTATTTTTGTTATTCTGAATAGTATATAATTAATTTAATTGCTTTTTATCTATTTTAAGCTGTTATAGTGATGACATTGATATACATGTTTCTCGCATGTTTTCATCTCAATATGGAACCTATTCTAATATCTCTAAAACAGGACATAGGAATAGCCTAGTAAGTTCAGAACGTTTTATTCACTAATACATTGATTGTATATCTTTTTGATGGTATCGTATAGTCAGCAGTGGACTAGGCTACTATATTTGTAGAATGATTAAAACAAAGTAAATATCATTGACTAAAGATTTTTAAATTATATAATTCTATTTTGAACCCATAGCAAAACATGTAACGCTTGCGAAACAATCAACGTGTTAAAATTCTTTCAGAAAAATATGTTATTTGTATTATTATTATTATTATTATTATTATTATTATTATTATTATTATTATTATTATTATTATTATTATTATTATTATTATTATTATTATTATTATTATTATTATTATTATTATTATTATCATTATCATTATTAAAAATTTTATCAGATTACTTTATTTAGTTTGACTGCGAAATATATCATACTTTATTTACCAGGATTATTTGTAAACTTGTTTTTTTTTATAAAAATTTATTTATAAATATTTATATATTCCAGTTTGATTTTCAATTTATGATTATCTCAAGATATCTGCAAAATCAGAATATTGTCTATCCCATGACGATTTCTTCTTTTATTGGAACGGTGGTCAATCTAATTCTGCAGTATTTAACAATTCATGTTTTTCAATTCGGATTTCAGTAAGGATTTTCTTTTGTAGAAATATTTATAAATTTTTTTAATTTTACTTTCCAAAATTTAAAGTTGAGGGATATTTTTATAAATGGGTGAAACAGAAAGTAAGTACATCATTAAATAATGTATTTTCTCCAGTGATCGACTATTTTTTAATTTCTTTTCTTTCCATTTGCAATGACTTTATATAAATAAACTCAAATTATTTACAGATTTCCGTTATAGTCTTTATCAAGTGTTGCTAATTAGTAGCATTTTACAGAGTGTAAAATTTATTGTCAGTAGAGCATGTTAAAATGAAATAAAAAGAATTACAATGTCCATGTGTAGCGATTAACATAATTTTAACTATAATTTTAACTATATGTATATCGAAAATATAAGGTGAGACGGGCTATATAAAGCAGAACAGTTGACCGAGAAATCAGACAAAAAACTGAAGACAAAAATTAGCGACAAAAACCGAGACGAGAATTAAAAGGAGAGCTTAAATTTAGAGAGTTAAAAAGGAGAATCAAAGGGAGAATTAAAAGGAACAATTAAAGGGAAAATTAAACAGAGTTCAGAACAGAGTGAAACGAGAAGTGACGAGAATCTTTTGTAAAATTGAATATAAAGTGAAAGTGGAGTAAATAAATTTGTGGTCAAAGCAAAGAACAGTCGATCAACGTACCCTGTAATTTACGTAGTGTCGAAATAAACTCTGTGTGATAAATTGGTTTATAGTTAATTGATTTTAATTGGAATTTGTACGATCCAGCGTGAATATTAATAAAGCTTATTGTGTTTGAGAGTGTTAAATTGTGAATTAATAAATACGCTTTGGAGTCGGAGTAAATGTTTGAATTTACAAACATTGTCACCAAACCAATAACCCAACAAATTGAATAACTTGTGTGTAACAGCGAAAAACATTTATGTTCAGTAATGTTGAATACAAACATTTTTCAATTTAACTAATTAAATTACGTCACAAAAACTCCCGGTGAGCCGCATGTTGATTACTAGGGCAACCCCGAAGTTGCAAACATTTTTGATTAAAAGTTGCAAAAGTTTAAGACAGATTTTAATTTAGCTTATATTTAGAGCACAAATTAGTCAACCATATAATTATGAAACTCCTCATTATTTTCTAGGCTGTTCTTTGTAAATGACTTTATAAATGACTTTAAAAGTTGCAAAAAGTTTCAAAAGGTGCGCTGGGTTGCCCTACTCATAACTGTGTTATATGACAATTGATGAGCAAAAATATTGGTCTTCCTCAAGAATTTATTGATTTATTCTCATCTGACAAAAAAATATATTAATACAATCATAAAAATTAAAATAAAATATTTATTCTTACAAAGTTTAACATTAAGTCCTGTTTACATTATTGCTTTTTTCGAAAAAAATAATTTAGACCAAATAGTTTGAATTCCAAAAATAAAATTGGACCTCAAAAGGTTATAGATCTTCTAATAATATTATTTATAGAATTGCTGCAGTATGCCAAGCGATATCTTCATTTGTAATGTTTTCTTGCGAATTAGGATACATTCTCATTAGCAAAATTTACATCGACACGTGGAATGGTATACTTTTATTCCATGAAATTAGTTTTATGAATTATTTCTAGGATTTTCAATATTGAATTCCTTTAAAGATTGGAAAGTTATATTTTTACTTGGATTACCTGGAATATTTTTGGTAGGATTAAAAGAGTGGGGTTTCGAAACAGGAACTGTTGTTGCCGGAACTCTGAGTATTATCCAATTAGGTGCTCAGAGTATTGTCTTTCAGTTTTCAACAATTTCATTTCTGGTATATTTAGCTATTATTTTATATTTTTATTTATTTATATTGAGACTACTTTAATTCTTACAAATTTGACATTTTTGTTTCTGTTAAATAAATCAAAGTATGGTATAATAGTTCAAGTATTTATCTCTTTAGGATAGAAGACTATTATGTAATAATGAACATGAAATATGAAACATATTTCAGACATACAATAACATACACAGACGCATCAAACCATTCACGTTAATTATTAATTAGGTAATTTAATTATTAAATTACGTATACTTTCACCAACAATTATTTATTTTATAGGTGCATATTTTCGCTTTTAATTTACACATTCCAAACAAGTCCGAATTTTATTAAATATAATAAAAGTATGGGACGTCCCCTAATTAGGTAGCGCTTTCAGTTAAACAAATTATTATTGCCCCTGGTCGATTATTAGAAAAAATATAAGAACATTTCCAACTGCTACTTTATTTTTTGTTATATAATGCAAGACAATTATATAATAAATAGAATAAAATGTTTGCCCAATGGGATATTGCATAATAAAATTGTTTATATTATAAACTTTATAAGTTATTCCCACAATATGTATAAACGAACACCCTTATGAAACGACAGTATGGATAAAATTACGTGTTATATTTCAAATATATTTTTTCTAATTTTTGCATTTATATTTGCTTTAACTTATTGAGATAAATATCAAATAATTACACTTGTCTACAAAAAAATATTTTTTGTCTGGTGCCTAAGATTTTTCAACTGATTTATATAAATTTGGCAAAGTTGAATCCAAGAATGACACCGATTTTTCTGTATCAGGTCATGCTTTTCTGCTAACTCAATTTTAAAGAAATCATTAGAAAGTCGCAAATCAGTTATCTGATTTCAACAAGAACTTTGTATTTCTTAACATATTATATCAAAAAGTTACAGAAACTGATGTTTTTCAGCATCATTGTTACAAATTCATGGTTTGAACTTGAGTTTCTTGGAACTCCTTAAAAGATTAGCAGCAGGGGCATTTCTCTTCAAGCTCCAGCAGTAATCTGCCATCATTACTGTGCCCCAACGCCCCTGATACCTTGTCTCCATCTCTTTCAGGTCTTGATAGTCTCCACTCTATCGTGTTGTACTGTATTACCCCTAGTTTATGTATGAGCTGTACAATATCAGTGCAGTACACCAGGTCATTATCTTTAGTGAAAAACATGCCTGCTTCGGTAGAATGTAATGAGAGCACTATGAGAAAGAAGGTTTTTGTCCTTCAGTCTCGATGCCAACAGCTCAGCATTTGAATTTGACAATCTGAGATCACGAACAAGATCATTAAGCTCATGTTGAGAGAATTGATGTAGAGCGTCATCTTCAGGATAAAATTCTTCTTCATCTTCTTCAACATTTGAAGAATTCTTCGTCGATCATGTCGGGAAGATCATGAAATACATGCATTGAAATCTCATCGCAATGGGGCATAGGACGACGTGTTGATTCGCGTCAGGATATTTGAGACAGATTTGGTTTTTCTTGTTTATTCCGATTACATCAATGGCACAGAAGTAAAAATCAGTTCAAACCGTAGGGATTTCAAATTTCAAATAACTATTTTACTTTTAAGTTTTTGGAAATGTAAACAACCATTTGAAACAGCTTGAAATAATTTTTTTAATTTTTTTCAAATAAATTCTTTTGAAAGATTAAAACAATTTTAGTTTTCTGTTTTTAATTTTACATGTTATAATTGGAATTTTCAGATATCTTTAGGCATCTATCTTGCAACAAGTACTCGAATTGGTCAATATGTTGGAAGTAAAGATCTCAGATCCATTAAACTGGTAATAAAAGTTGACAGTTTATTTGGAGGTATCAATTTAAGATTTTTATATTTTATAATAAGCCTTAAATCGTCCATAATTATTTTAGTATTAATATGTTGTGTCCTTTGTACTGTTACATTAAGCTTTCGACAGAACATTTGTGAGTTATTTTCTAATGACCCGTAAGTTTTTAACATATTTAATAAATTATTATTATCATTATTATTATTATTATTATTATTATTATTATTATTATTATTATTATTATTATTATTATTATTATTATTATTATTATTATTATTATTATTATTATTATTATCATTGTTATTATTATTATTATTATTATTATTATTATTATTATTATTATTATTATTATTATTATTATTATTATTATTGTTATTATTATTATTATTATTATTATTATTATTATTATTATTATTGTTATTATTATTATTATTATTATTATTATTATTATTATTATTATTATTATTATTATTATTATTATTATTATTATTATTATTATTATTATTATTATTATTATTATTATTATTATTACGATTATTATTATTATTATTATTATTATTATTATTATTATTATTATTATTATTATTATTATTATTATTATTATTATTATTATTATTATTATTATTATTATTATTATTATTATTATTATTATTATTATTATTATTATTATTATTATTATTATTATTATTATTATTATTATTATTATTATTATTATTATTATTATTATTATTATTATTATTATTATTATTATTAGAGAAATTCAAGAAGAAAGCACGAAATTACTGGTTTATATTTCGTTTTATCCTTTTTTGGATGTATTTGGTGTAAGTTTATTTATTTTTTAATAAAAATAATATCAACCAACTTTTAATCTAAAAAATGTATTAATTAAATTTAACTCAGAGATTCATGATCTTTTAACTATTCTAAGTTCGGGATTTTTTTTGTTTAGCTGAAAAACTTTGTATTGTACACTTTTAACTTCATATTTTATCTGGAAATTTCGTCATATTAAAAGATAGATGAGGTAAATTTCATGGGTTAGTATACGAATGTTAGTATACAGAAGGCTAAGTCTAATGTCTTATTTTTAAATTTTAGAGTGTAACATTGCTATCTCAATAACACTGGTACACTCCTATGAAATAAAACTTACAAATGTTTCAAAAATGGGTCATTTCGGTATAAATTAAACTTTATTCCTTGTGAGGCCCATTAAAGAGTTGACTGGCAAAAAAAATGCTGAGGAACAAGTAGTGCAGAGGTAATTAAAGTATCAATCTATTGATTTCATGGCAGTGAAATATGACGAAGGAAAATTAGATGTTAAAATGGTTTGGTCGAGGTTAACCTATGATATAACCTATCAAAGAACAATCTGCTGAAGAGATCTGTAGAATTTATGAAGAGACTTTCAGGGAAGATGAACGTATTTTAAACAACTCAGGACCTTTGTGATACGAGAAAATTTAATACTAAAATTATTTGAAACCTGGAATCTATATCAAACTTGATCTTGTACGAATACTAATGGGATTGTATAATAGAAGGTAGCATTGTCGATAAATCCGTCAAAAGAAACAATGAAAATGGCACCTTTTAAATAAAGAAAACGTTTCTTGTAAAACTTTCAAGGTAGCTCTACGTGGCAGAATGATCAATTTGGGTTGCGGCGTTATTGATGGAAAAGTTGTAGAGATATATGATGTCACAAGGCATATGACGGACGTTCGGTAATGGATCTTAATAAACTAGGTGGTGTAACTCTAGAAAAGGCCAAAAATGGATTACTGTAAGAGTCAAGGAATGCAAAGACTAATGTTTATAAAGATGAAGCCTCATATTTGGAATCTATCATTCAACATGCGTAAACAAAAAGAGACCCTTGTGGTATCGAAACTTTGAAGCAAGTTGATATTTAAAATCAAGGATTGGTATCATTAATTTGTTTAAATATGCCTTTGATGTCAGATATAATAAATTTGAATGCTCCCTCTTAAAAACTTATTTATCATTACTTTATTTCACCAAATAAAGTTTTTTTTATTTTTATCTAATTATTTTTTATGAGTTAATTTATTATTACATTAAACTATTACTTAAAAATATTTTCTAGGCGATTTTCTCAGGTATTTTATGCGGCTGCGCTCGTCAATCAGTTGGAGCATATTCAATGCTTATTTGCTATTATGTAATTGGTTTCCCTATCGGTTTCATTTTAGTTTATGTTTTTCAAACTGGCATCAAAGGTTTAAATAGCTCTTTATATGCTTATTGCCTATTTTTAGGTATGTGGGTTGGAATAATGATAGCTCTATTTGTTAATGCATTTTCTACTGGAATTTTTGTGTATTATACTGACTGGGATTATGTCTTCAATCAGGTAGGATACTTGAATTCAATGTTTAATGTGTTAACCACATTTCTTCAGTCAGAATCAAATATTGATAGAATTCAGTTAGATAAAACAATTTCTGATGACATTAGTAAGTTTTGATGTTAGAGCCGTATTTTGCTTTTGGGTGACTGGTGCACGATATCCGTAAGCAGGACCGTGCAAATTGAGGGCGATATGGATAGACCATACTAATGCCCGTGTTTTGAGAGTATGGAATATTAAATTTTAAAATGTTTGTTGATGTAATAAGGTAATCTTTAGATGTATTTTGGAGCCCTAAAGTTTTCTTTTGATTATATTGTAATATAAAAACAATTAAATGATAATTTAAGACTTTTGCTGCGAATAATATATTTAATACAAATGAAAGAATTTTCGACTATAAGATTTCTTGAAATTGAAAAGGACTATCTTATAATCGAAAATTTTTTCATTTGTATTAAATATCTTATTCGCAGCAAAAGGCTTAAATTTTGTTTATTTGACTCCAGATAGCGTTAAAGTTAGTTTCGTGAATTCTAACCATTTTTGCGGTGTTCCGTTATCGTCTGTGAAATAGTTGGGGATATTTGTTTTTGGATTGATTATTGAATTAATGGTATGTGCGTTTTCTGTGCTGGTGTTTAGGTTGTAATAGTAGTTAGTGCTTTCCGATGTTTGAGTATTTTCGTAGTTGTTGGGTATTTGTGGAATATTTGTTGGGTTTGTTTGGTTTGATGCCATTATTTGGTTTGTTGATGCTTTTCTTTATTGTTTGCTGTACTAAAAAAAATTAAGTTTGTTCAAGGATATGGCTTACTGTGTTCAGCCAAAAGAGCCACTATTCTTTATACCTCTATATTAGGTATTCTAAAAGCAATAGTGGTTGAAAAAAATTCGTCGAGTGCGAGTGTTATGTTGTTTGGTCTGTTCTTAACTTCTGACATCAGTTGTTATTGGTTGGGTATTATTTTAAGGCTCCTAATTAAATGCAAACTAAATAATCCCATTTTGCACACTAAAAAATTAACATTTGCTAACTATTTTTGCAAACTAAAAAATAATTTTTGCACACTATAAAATTGATTTTTGCTAACTATTTTTTGAAAACTAAAAAAATGATTTTTGCACACTATTAAATACTTATTTGCTAACTATATTTTGCAAACTAAAAAAATGATTTTTGCACACTATAAAATCGATATTTGCTAACTATGTTCTGCAAACTAAAAAATAAATATTTGCACACTATTTTCAAAAATATTTATACATTATAAAATAAAAATTTCAGATATATTTCAATGAATAAAAAAGCATAGAGATTACAATTTATTGTGAATGCTTAAATACAACAATTTATAGACATTTAAAAAATGGTTTAACAAAATGTTTTGTATGATGGCTGCATTTTATTTGCACTAGATATAATAAATTTTTAGTTCTACTGCAACAACAATGCTTTTCTTGCTTTTGCAGGGTGACCTCTCTTTCTTTTGGTTCCAATTGGAACATTTTTCGCTTCGGTTGGAGGGGCTACAAGCTTTAGTCGAATAGCTAATCCAACAATGTGTTTGCAAAGCATTTTTTTAAAAAAAGAAGGGCAGTTACAGTCTCCGTTAATCCAGTCATTTTGATCTTTTGGTAAAATAGTAGTCCATGAAAGAAATGCATTAATTTTAAACTCATCAAACGTTTCCCAGTTGTCAATTCCATCGTAGGTTTCTGTCAAATCTTTTGCAGCAATTTTGTAAACAACACCACTCTCTGTTGATTCTGGAGAAATGGTTTTCTTCAACTTTGCCCACTGGTATGAGCTAGTCCAAAGTTCCAAGTCAATTTCTGGTTCGGTTTTGATGACTTTAATTCCAGATTCGTAATTGTTGGACCACCTTTCAATACAATCAACCAATCCAACAGTAAATCTTGATAGTGAGACTCGCTCTCTCATAGAATCTTCATCTTTCATGACTCGGTTGTATGCCTCAAGGGCATTGTTTGTGCTAGGTGTTAATTTTTTGGCACCTTCAAACCAATTTTTATTTGATTTCAGCCATTCAGCTGTGAAGTATTCGACAAACTCCTTGTTTGCCTTCCACTTTTTCAAGAATAAAATTGATGCTTTTTCAAAAATTTCTCTGGATTGACTGAGTTACAAAGAATCAATGTCAGACAAAATTTCCTGTCTTGCATCTTTTGGAATCAAAGAATCCACTTTTTTCTGAACATTTTTTTTCATATGAGCCCAGCACATAATCACCAATACGTCTTTGCCAAACACTGCTATGAAAGAGTTTTGGATGCTTTTTGATGCATCAGAAATTAATGTGCTTGGATTGAAGGGAGCATTGAAGATTTTAGGAACTTCATTCTTCAATGCAGTAAACAAAAATTTGAAGTCCTCAGTTTTTTCATCGGTGCATACTCCAATACCAAAACAATGAAACTGGTGATTGCGATCTGTTGTACCAATAACAAGAACAGGGAAGCCTTGCCATACAAGTTTGTATGTAGCATCTGCATGAATGTTGTCAGCGTTTAAAGCCATTTTCAACATTGTTTTGGATGAAATGAAGTACCGGAAATATCCAGTGTCCTCATATTTAATTTCATATGCAACAACAAATGCTTTGTTATCTGCTTCTGGAACAGCTGAATGAATTTGCAACCACTGATTTAATTCTCCAAGGCTAATGATGTTGGCACCATATTTGGACTTTCTCAAGGATGCCAGATGATTATTCAGTTGTGTTTGACTCGGAAGGGGTAATTTTTCGTTAGACAAATGTTCTAACATTGCTTTTGGTTTCAATTTTAAAGCAAACAATTTGTCAATTTCAGCTTTGACGGTATCTGTCATTGTTGTTCTTGTTTTGATGTTGTCACAATCATGTGCATGTCCTGATCTGTATAGAACAACATCACTAGTGCTGGACTCGTACCACAATTTAACATGATTACAGCGGAAAAACCTCTTTTTCCCCTCGTCAGTTTTATTTGTCCGAAAACAAGACCACACTTTTTCATTTTTAACAAAATCCTCAGCTTCATTTGAACTTGCAAATGCATTTGCTCTTTTCCAGTCTTTGCAAATTTTTTTCCTTCGAGTTTCAAGTTTTTAAACGTGTTCTTCATCTTCATTTCCTGAAGAACAGTATTCTGGAACAAAGTCAAACTCTGAATTTTTTTAAATTCCACCATTGCTATAACGACAAAGAAGTATTTATTATGAATAAAACAAACATAGTTAGAAAATAATTTATTTATAGTTAGCATTACTATTTATAGTTAGCAATTATTTATTATAGTTAGTTTTTATTTATTATAGTTTGCATTTATTATTTATAGTTAACATTTATTATTTATAGTTAGCATTTATTATTTATAGTTAGCATTTATTATTTATAGTTATTTATAGTTAGCATTTATTATTTATAGTTAGCATTTATAGTGTGCAAATACATTAAAATAGTGTGCATTTAAATTGTAGCGTTATTTTAAGTTAATTATTATCTTTTCATTAATTATTTGTGTTTGGAAGATTTGCAGAACCCGATAGAGTCACCTATAAAAATATGTGGCCTGACAATCGGGGTGCGTAAATGTAGTGCGTCCTACAATATAAATAATAAACAAATAATAATAACAGTTATATGGAATTACACTTTTCATTCAAGGATAATAAAAAAAATGTCACGCACTTTAGGTTGTTGAAAGTAGTATCCCTTTGGATTATATTTTCTTTAACCTTAAAAAGTATTCTTTGATAATTATTTAGATTATATTTTCTTTGATCTTGAGGAGTTTTCTTTGATAATAATTTAGATTATATTTTCTTTATTCTTGAGGAGTTTTCTTTGATAATAATTTGGATTTTATTTTCTTTTATCTCTGGTGATATTGATTTTGTTTTTTTTCGATTTCTTAAAATTTTCAATTCTCTATTGTAAATTATTACTATAGAGAATGTCTATATAGATCCTTTTGTTGGATCACGGGGGCCGTTATTCGAATTACATTAAAAACAGTATGCATAAAACATTAACATTACATTACAAACAATTTAGTTGATAAAAATCAGGTGATTCCAGTAAAAGTAGATGCAAACAAAAAATCTATCAGCTCTTTCTAACTTCAACTCTTTCATATACTCTATTTTCCATTCCGTGTTGCCCGATTTTGAAGCCTTAATAATTTCTATTGGTACACTTGAGAGACCGTTAACTTTTACGTCTACACTCATACATATGAAGTCATGTACAATACCCATTGAAAGATGGTCAACTCATTTTTCTGAAATTAGTTGATTTTGTAACTAATTTTTAAAAGAGGCCTATACTTTGCTAATAAAGGCTATTTAGACTGTATTTTTTTTAAGAAAACATTTTAATAAATTTGGATAAGTAGCCACGAGGAGAGTGGGTAGAGGTTATTATTATTATTATTAAAACAATAAAATGATAATTTAAGCCTTTTGCTGCAAATAATGTATTTAATGAAAAAACTTTCGACTTTTTTTTCATCATTTTATATTATTATTAATATTATTATTGATGTATCAGAAAGGTCAGTGTTACATGGATTCTGCAAATATTATTTTATATTTGTCATATTTATGTTTCACTATTTTATATTCAGATGATTCAAAAAATTTATGTACGAATTTCGATTGTGTCGAAAGATTGTTGAAAAGATTTTGGAGAAATCACAGTATCACCAAAATTCCATCAGAGAATGAAACTGAAAATCTCATTGACGATGAATCGGTATTGAAGGTGTCAAGAAAATATAATATTTGCCAGACCCAAGCTAATAAAAATATGTTAATTAAAAAAATGGTGTTAATCTTATTGGTAATGGCTATGTTTATATTTGCTATAATTATCCGTATTTATTCTACAACTTTATGGCATTTTCCATGTGCAATTGTTTCTAACGAAACCGAAAGGTTTTACCAGCTTATCTCAGCTCGTGTTTGTAACATAAGTTCTTTTGAAGTGAGAAATAAATAAAATATATATTTTTGTATTTATTAAAAAATAATAAAAGTACACCAATTCCTCGCTTAACGAATTAATTCGTTGCCAAAATTGAACGTAAATCGAAATTTCGTTATGTGAATTTTTATTTTAATTATCGATAATATAAACCAAGAATATCTCATTAAAAACGGTATTTTATAAATTAAAAAATCTAATCAATTCATATTATTGAAGAAGACATTCATAATTCAAAAGCAAAAAATAATATGTATGTATTTTATTTATTCATAACAAAAAAAATATATCTATTACATAAATAATTCCCTAATTAAATAAAAAACAAAAATTCGTTAATCTAATTCTTTTTCGTAAACAGAGACTGTAAATTTTTTTCTAAATTACGTTATTGCGAAACTTCGTAAAGCGAGGGATTGGCGTATTAATTATAAAAATATTGTTTTATTAATACGATTGCGGACTACGGAGTTCTTGTATTGATTGAATCAATTTTGAAAGGACTATTTATTTCATCAATTCCAAATTGAACTTGCTAAATGCAGAATAATTGAGATTCACGCTTCCCAACAACTCGACAATCTTTGATTGAATAATGTTGGTAATGTTTCGAATGGACACATGTTAGTAAAAATTGAGCTCACTCTTGTGAACTATAGTTACCTAACATTTTCATGAGTCCGCGGCTTTTCGATGGAAGATATGTGTCAGATTTGCTTCACGGTCCCAAATGTCATTTGACATTCAAAATTAGATCTACATAGATCAGTTAAATTTTATTATACATATAAATAAGTTATTTATCGCAATTTTAATTGACTTACGAATGGACATCCGTCATTTCCATTTCCATACTAAAACTTCGCATACCATCTTCAACCAAATATTTCAAACTAATCAATTAAACTGGCTTAACAATTTCATTAAAGTTTTCATCTATTTTGATTTATCTTAAACAGCAAATTATTATCAAGTTTAAAAGTTTTATAAATTATGTTTACTTTTTCAATAAAATTAATTACTTTGTTGATGATATACAATAATCCTAGTTATAGACCTTTCTCCGCTTTATGGTTACATTTCTCTTGTTCTGTTATTCCTTTCTCATTTCTCAATTTTTTGCTTTTCTGTTTTCTCCAAATTTTAAAGTGCTATCCCAATCACCCTATTGGTTTTCCCCAAAAGTTCTTCTAATTATTTATAATATTATTTATTATTTAGGTATCCTCAACATTATTACGAGACCTGTTTATATCTATGGTGGATATTGCCAGCTATAAAATAGTTTAATCCTTGAAATATGGTTAATGATTTGCAAAAAAAAGATTCAGAATAATCGAATATCAACAACACAAAAATATTACAAGGTTTATTAATAATATAAATCTATCTAAAGAAATTTTCTGACAAAGTAAAAACAACATACCATCTAGAATGAATACCGTAATTGCAGTAATTCCTGGTGGACTCACATCGCAGCTACAGCCGCTAGACGTATCAATTAACAAGCCATTTAAGCAATTTATTAGAGCGGAGTGGAATAAATGGATGATGAATCATGCTGACCAGGAACTTACTGCAACAGGCAGAATAAGGAAGGCTTCCATTCCCCAAATCTGTCAGTGGGTTAAAAATGCATGGGAAAATATTGAAGAAGGAATAATAATCAAGTCATTTAAAAAAACTGGAATTTCAAACGATCTCAACGGAACAGAAGATGACCTCATATATGAAAATACGAATTCGGATCCCGAGGTAGAGGAAAATAATTTGGAAATAAGTTCAAGTGAGGAATCTGAAGGTTTTATGGGTTTTTACGATCAATAATTACTTTATCTGCTAACCTGCTGTTTTTTAATATTGTACTTGTCGTATGCTACACTATATGTCTTATAACTATTTTTCAAACTTTTTTTCCGAATCGAGCGCGAAATTTAGGTGCGCACTATCCAAGGGAGCGCACTATATTCGCTAAAATACGGTAATCATACTTTAAAACACGATATAAAATCATATTATATTATTCAACATTTAATAAAATACTTTTAAAACATAAGTAAGGACTGTTTTCTTCTTCAAAATGCTTGCCAGACAAAATTCTATTTCTCAATTTACATTTTACAAATCACAGTTTTGGACAGCGTACTGCGACACATCCCAACCTACCAAGTTATGAACATATTTTAACTAATAGTAAATGCATTACTTCATGGATAAATGCGGGGATTGTGGGTCCAAATGTTGAACAAATTACAAAATATCGAAAAAACAATGAAATCCATAAATAAAAATGCTATTTATTTAGATTAGTTTCTTAATTAATAGCTACTGACATACCGTTCCTTGGCATATTATCTGAGATTAATGATGACATTATTTATTGGTAAAATGGTTCTAACACAAGAAAAGTTAGGCCCCGTTGTGTTAGGTAGCAGAAGAATTTATATACTATTTTTTCCATTAACAAGAAGCTATATAATAAGTTTTTATTGGCAACTAGTCAAGAAAATATACCACTTACTCATAATTTATATCTCAATAAATTCCAATTGTTATTTTATAAAATTTCCTGTAATTTGGTAATAATTTGATTAATATTAGATGTAGATATTGGATTTAATTTTGATTCAAATTTATTTAAAATTAAGAATTTTGCTAGAAAATATTGCTAAAATATTGCTAAAGTATATTTTTAATTTATTAGTATTATTTTATAATTATTCTACAATTAATTTTTACAAATACATGTTATTTTCATTTTATTGCAACACTGAATAGGTTTGCACATTAATTTTCATTTAAATGGTGTCATTTCATAAAAAGTATAATCAAAATAAGTAATAGAGTAATTTCAAATTGAAAATATTTATATATGAATTGAGGCTTTGTTTCTTAATTTTTGAAAAGCTCTAAGAAAATTTACACCATTTCTAAAGCAACAGTTTCTAACTTTACCTTATTTGTTTTAATAATTAATTGCGAAATTTATAATTTTAAAATTGTAATGAAGCGTCTTTCGTCTATTCCCTCACCTAATTCAGGTAGACTTTAAATAAAATTGTATATTATAATTTAATATAATTAGATTTTGAATTTGATATATCAGAAATAAAAAATAAATACAAACGTTCCAAAAAAGAAAAAAAACCCGAAGAATCTACTAGTTCAGCTAATAAAAGTGGTTTTAATAAATAATTCAAATCAATTTAAAATTAATTTTTAGAAGATAAAAGCTTTTCAAAAAGTCAATTAACGATACAGGCAGCTTTTGATAATGCGAAACCTGTTAAACGCCATGCTACGTGTTTAGATGATTACTTTAAAAAATCTATTGTTAAATCGTCTATACAAGAAATATCACCAGATGATTTTTTTTCTTCTGCAAAGGTAATTGTGATAGTTTATGTAGAATTAATGCCAAACTTATTTTGAATATTCTAATTTAATACTGTCATTTAAATTAATATTATTGTTTGGTTACATTACTTTTAATTATTTGGTGCTATTTAAAGATTATTTTATATTAGCACAATAAGTGCTTCCTCTGTCCCAGATGAGAACCCCCTTCTTTTCCTCTCAATGCCATGGGAAAACAGAGTCTCCTCATTTTTTATCGCATCTTGTCTACTCTACGTCTTCTCAGTCCCCCGTGCATAAAGCCTGTTATTATACTCAATGCGATTCATTCCCAACTTATTATCTATAAGAGGTTGAACTTTTTTTCCAATGCGTCTTATGGAAAGAATGTATGTGATTCTGTAGATGGAATGAGTTCTTTTAATTTCAATACACTGCAGTTTCATCCATTCCAATGACATAATATGGGTCGTATGTGTCATTATTAGTAGAACCTACAAAGGTTTTAAATCTTATTACTCTTAATATAATCTTTTCATCCGTTATTTTAAAGAAAATGGTTATTTTTATATGAATATATTTTAAAGAATAATTTGACAATAGAATTATTTATTAATTTTAGTAACTTTGAAACGATATGTGTATTATTATTGCAATAATTTTCAGATATCAAAAAAAATAGTTGATGTTAATTCAAATTTACCTACTGAGACTCTCCCAATTACACCAAAAACCGAATTAAAGGCAAAATCCAATTCAAAGTGTCCACCGTTTGTAGTTGAAAAATCTCCATCAAAAACTAAACCGGTTGTCAACGAAACTGTTGATGAACCAATCGAATCTCTAAAGACTCCTATTAAAGAAACAAAACATGAAGCCAATGTCACTTCACCGCCAAAATCGGCAAATAAAAAAAACTATTATGCCTTTTTAAATAGATCAGGACCAGTTGCATTGGGTAGCAAAGAAATTCCAGAAGTAAATAGTTATTTCCACTGGGCATTCATATAAATTAATAGGGCTCACCTACTTGTTTATCGGGAATGACATTTGTTATGACTGGTATCTTAGAAAGCATTGAAAGGGATGACGCTCAGTCACTCATTGAACGACATGGGGGTAGGGTAACAAAAGCTTTGAGTGGAAAGACTACATATTTAATTGTCGGTTCTGAACCAGGAGATAGTAAAATTCAAAAAGTAGTCATTAACGACTTATGTGAAAGTTTTGATTTTCCACTTAATTTTCAGGCCCAAAAGTTAAATACAAAACAGATCAACGAAGATGAATTGTTCCAAATGATTCGTAATTCTGATAGTAAGGCTTCGAGTTCTAAACCGGTTTCAACAAGCGAATCGATCAAACCGAAGAAAGAAACCAAAGTTGAAAAATTGAGTAAAGTTAAAGTTAAAGAATCGAAAATTGAATTGAAACAAATCACAAAGCCATTGGAAAATAAACCGATTGTAGAATCTAAAACTCCAGTGAACAAGATTGAAAAACCCTCAGAGAAATCATCGAACACACATTTATCGGCTACACCTATAGTGACAATATCCAATTTGAAACCCGCTGTTCTCTTCGTTGATAAATTCAAGCCGCAAACCATCAGACAAATAGTCGGCCAGCAAGGAGATCGCAGTCCAGCTAAAAAGCTTTCTCTTTGGTTGTCCAATTGGGCAAAAAACTACAATCTCGGTGTTTATTCCATTCTTTATATTTCGTTCATTTTGTAATCAGTTGTTAACTTGATCATCATTGATTCCAGGATTCCAAAAGAACGGTGAAGCAGACCATTTTAAAGGTGCTCTATTATCCGGTCCACCGGGAATAGGCAAAACAACAACTGCTCATGTCGTTGCAAAGGAACTGGGATACACAGTTTATGAATATAACGCATCGATTACCCGCTCTAAATCCCAAATGCCTGCCATTGTATCACTGACCAGAGATATCAATTCCGACTGCTGGTCAAAAGGTAACCGAATCTGATTTGTGAGCTCCGTTAAGTTGTCACTGTGTAGACTTGAAATGTTGTCTGGTTATGGATGAAATCGATGGAATGTCTGGCAATGAAGACCGAGGCGGCCTGACAGAGTTGATTAGCATAATAAAGAGGAGCAGAATCCCAATAATTTGCATTTGCAATGATCGACAGTCGAGAAAATTACAGACGATTGCAAACTATCTGTTCGATTTACGATTTCGTAAATTGACTCTGGAACAAATGACAGCGGCAGTGAAATCAGCAATGTTCAAAGAGAAAATCTCAGTGCCGGAAGATGCACTCAATGAAATTGTGTTGTCGTCGAATTTCGATTTGAGGCAGGTGTTTAACAATATCCAATTGTGGTCAGCCACTCAAATGGACAGTGGGGATTTGAAATCGGAAGCTCAGAAATCTCACAAAGAGTTTAAAATCGGCCCATTCGATGTCGTTCAGAAGGTGTTCACTCATGACAAGGTGAAAACTTTCACTCAGAAATCCGATCTGTTTTTCCAGGATTACAATTTAGGAGGATTGTTTGTCCAGGAGAATTATCTCAAGGTTGTCCCTTTCGGGTGCAGGTAAAGCAGCTTTTTCTTTCCATTATTGATTATTGATTTCCATTATTGATTATTGATTTACATTATTGATTATTGATTTCCATTATTGAATTCCAATGATTTTTAGAGGAAATCTTTTTTTCGCAGATGGGGGGGGGGGTGGAATTAGTTAATCTCTCTTTTATCATGTGACAATCGATCGATAAACTTCAACTTTTCCGCACAGCCTTTATCAATAGTTAAAAATATGAAATTGATTTATTGGTTTCACTTGTATAAATAAAAAAACAATTTTTAAAAAGAAATTATGCCTCGAGGATTGAAAATAATATATTGAAAGTAATTTGCAATTTGCAATCTAATTTTTATTCATTAAACCGAAAAGAAAGCGTAAAAAAAGAATTTCTCATAAATTTATCAGCATTAATAAATATATATTTTTCAATAATTTTAATAGATTTCATATTTATAATGAATCAATATTATTTTCTATATTTATAAAATATTGCTGTTGAATTGCATAAGCGTTTAAGTCAACGGAAAATTATGAGATTTGGATGGAAAAAAATTATATAAAAATTATAAATATTTGTTGTTTTAAATGAGTAAAAAAATAAAATAGAATCAATGGAAATGGACTTATTTGTAATAATTAATAGTTGAATTATTTGACAAATATTTGAAATTTTGCATGAGTTTTAAAACAGATTTTTATACTTTTCAATAAGTTTTTAGATTTATAAGAAATTACATAAAATATTACCTCATTTTTCGTTCATTATCGAATTAGTGATTTACTTGATAGTTTTATAATAATTTCCCAGAATGATATGTAAAATTTTACTCCAAATATTAACATTTTTTAAAAAAAATATATCTAATCACTGTATGTATATTACATCTGGACTGCATGTTACTATTTATAGACCTTATTCGTGTATTGCAGTCACAATACAGTGAACCTAATATAATTGGAATTCTTTATGCATTTGCTAAAAACAATCAAAATTTCATTATGTCTTAAATAAGTTATTAATTATTTTATAAAAACAATTCTATAACTATTCTATTAAATCACTTTTTAATACTATCAAATTTTAAAAATATATTATTAATTAATGAATCGATCTATGATATTATTAAATCAATCCCTCAATTATTATTACATTAGGATAATTGTACTCTAAGTTCATGTCCATAAGCTGCGGTTTATCGAAGGAAAAAAGTTGTGAAAAAGAAAATTAGAATATCGGCTATTACGCAAAATCAATTATTTTAAAAAAGTTTACATTTTTATTAATTAAATCCATCAGAGTTTAAACATTTCGTCCAAAAAATCTGGAATTTTTGATTTAATTTGATTTTCGGATTCCTCTTCGCTATCAGTGGGACGAGATATCACAGTTGTTAGCGCTTCGGTTGGATATTCGCAGATATTTGCGGCTTTAAATATATCCGCGGTTACCTCACACCAAAATTTGTCGATCCATTGATATACTTCAGCATAACTCCAGACTTAGGGAATGAATGGTAACCATTGGCCATTCAGTCATCCCATTTCTCACGCATTTTGATTTTAAAAGATTTATTAACGCTTAGAGCCTTCAGTCAATTGCGAATACTTTTTCACCTATTCTCTGATTTCTTTTGTGACGTGAGGTCGAGCCGAATCATATATTAAAACTGATTTCTGAATTCTTGCGTTTACGCCAAATGTTTTTTAACCAATAGCTGACCATATCCGCGTCAACCCATTCCTTTTCGTTTGCTGTGACAACAACTCCTTTAGGGAAGACATCTTTAATAATGGTTTTTCGTTTGAAAATTACTAAAGGTTTGCATTTTCCACCATCGGCTGTAGCACACAAGTCAACACTAAAATTGCACTTTTCATTGCCAGTGGTAGTGATCCCTTTGTCTCAACTGTGAAACCACTGGACATATCGAAACTAATGCAGACTTCATCCATATTTCCGATGTGTTCGAAATTGACTTCATTGATTGCATACTTTTTTCTCCTCTTAATCCTCTGGTAACCTCTGTCCAGAAGATGTAATGGCTCTTACAGAAAAGTTGTGTCTTTTCATGAACAAAAAACACCAACATTTGCTGCCTTTAAAGTCATTGATTTTTAAATGTTTTGCCAATTCTTTCGCTTTCAAACGAATTCCAGTGGTCAAAACTCTTCTATTTTCATTGGGTATGGATATCATCCATGTCTTCAATTGTGACTCCAATTCCCGCCACAACTCTTTTCGGAACCGATGGCAGCGCTTCTTCGGATGCATTGCTTTTATAACAGGCTTTTGTTTTTTCCATCGCCGGATGTTTGACTTGCCTGTTCCGAACTCTTTAACCGCCGCATTGCCA
This sequence comes from Schmidtea polychroa, assembly GCA_959609185.1. Classification (NCBI taxonomy): domain Eukaryota; kingdom Metazoa; phylum Platyhelminthes; order Tricladida; family Dugesiidae; genus Schmidtea; species Schmidtea polychroa. The sequence goes on from CAUHTR010000200.1 coordinate 70,400, forward strand.
TACGTTTCGGCATAGCTCACCGCTTCAAGTTTTCGATGATTAGGATAAGATTTTCGAGTCTTCTTTACATTATCACAATTTAAATCCATTTAACAATAGGCGTGTCCCATTTATTTATATATATAATTGGACAAGCCTAAGATATCACAATTTAAATGACTTTAAAATAAAGACTAAAAAAACTGTAAGATATCGGGTTGTTTGGCGGGAGAATTTTATAATTTAACAACGCCGCGTAACTAATAATGAAAGTTTGTTCAGTCGCCCACGCGCGATTTAACTCGGCGACGCCCAGACCAGAAAAACACACTCCATCCGCGCCATCCGTGGAGTGAGAGAAACGCCAATATCTACACACTCTCCCCTCATAAAGAAATGAAATATGTGCGAGCGAGACCACTGACCTCCTTCTTATTAGTTATAGTACGTTTGGCTTATCTTTGATAGGATTTTTATTTTAAAAATTCGTATGATTTTTGGTCTCCGGCTTATAGACACGGACTTAGGATATTAGAGATTTAAGAAATTATTATATTTAGATTTACAATAATTTTGTTGTGGTCAAAATTTGTGGATATTGTTATTTGAATTTTTATTACTTTCACTATAACATAATGTGTGCAATTTCTTATGGCAAATTAGTTGCGAGTTTATTTAGGATTCTCCAGTGAATTAATAGTCAATGTTTAGAAACAATGTGGATGAAACTATGAAATTAATTTCTAAGGCTGCTGACAGTATTGCCATGTCTGATATAGTTGCTACTAAATTACACACTACAAACAATTGGGGATTATTACCGCTACAAGTAGTTCAATTATAAACTATGTTGCTGAAATATGTGATCACTAGGGAATGTATGCCAGTGTTATTCCAGGAGAATATATGCATGGTAATTTGACTGATAGAATCAATTTTCCCAGTTGGTTGGGTAAATATAGCAAACAAAATAAAAACAAGAGAATATTGTCAAATTTGTGTCTGCATCTGACAAACAGTACTCATGGAGGGATTTCGAATTCTTCATTGTCCATGGATTATAGTGGAATTTTATTAAATAAGATTTTGAAGCCTTTGAGAGAAGGAGACATTGAGACAACATTAAATATTCTCAATCAATTGAATTTACTTCGCGAAGACATTGATTTATTAATTGAAGCAACTTCGTGGTCTCACTTAGGAGATCCTTTGTCCGGTGTTAGTAGTCAGATAAAGGGAGCGTTGACTCGGGCTTATAACAAAAGCAATTTCAAAGTCCCATATAGCATTGTTTCATTTAAGAAAGGTGTTACAGCGACTGGTGAACCGGCTTTATCAGAAATGGAGACTGAAGAAATCGAAGAAGAAACTGAAGAAAAGGACGATGGAATTGACAATGATTGTAATATTTTAGTAGGGGATATTTTTGTTCAAAATATAAATAAATTTGTATTTGTAGAAAAAAGTAAACAAATCCAAAGATGTCAAACCTAAAAAAGGTACCTCAAGTAAACCGAAGAAAGAATCTGTTAAGAAATCTAAATCTAAAACTAAAAAATAGAAACTTTATTTATATTAGATTATAAATTTGATATTTGTAGTAAAATAAATTTGTGTTATGGTTTATTGATTTTTTTAATATTGCCTTTTGTCAGTGAATCTCAATTAAAAACAAATCAGTATTAATAAAATTTACTTTAATCCAAATAAATATTATACTATAAGCCAGGGATGCACAAAGTGCGGCCCGCGGGCCACATGCGGCCCTTTTGAATAATTTGTGCGGCCCTCTTGAATAATTTGTGCGGCCCTCATGTATATTTATTTAATATATTTATTTAAATATTTATATAAAAAATTTTCAGAAATTGCAGCACTAAAAAATACATTTTCAGTTTTCACTAAAAAATTAGAAATGGCCTCACTTTTTTATGACACTAAAAATTATTCTGCTGGGTGATTTCAAAATAATCGATTCTTTCTTTATGTCAAAAACAACGATATTCATATATTTTCCTGCTGGGCGATTTCAATATATCGGTTTTTTGTTTGGTTATGTCAATAATTTTTTCGAAAATCTTGGGTTTTGCGATATTACAGATTTAATATAAATTGCATAAATTTAATAAAAATTGCACAGATTTAATAAAAACTCTAACTACAAAGTATTTGTTTGTACCAAGCTAGAATTCAAAAAATCTTCGCAACATAAATAGCTACTAGTTATAAATTTTATAATATAAAATTAAAAAATAACGCTTTCTAATTTTCTCTGGTGTGGTAATTACAAAAAGTATGTAAGTTTTTATTTTATATATTTTTTAATTAACTAAGTTTTTTAAATGCTACTTACTATTAGCCCTGCAACAGAATGACTTCAGTCAAACGAAAATTAGAATCCGAAAACAGGAAATTTAATAATTGTTGGACTGATAAATATTTTGTGTTCGAACACAATAATAAAGTTATATGCTTGATTTGTCAAATAAAGATAAATTGTATGAAGGAGTTTAACATAAAGAGGCACCATATTACAACACATCCGGAATATGAGAATATTGTGGACATATCACGGGAAGAAAAGATCAATTGCTTTAAACGTGGTATTACTGCTCAGCAACAGATTTTTAAAAAATTACATAAAGAATCGGAAGTCGTTTCTGAAATTAGCTACGATTTGTCATTGTTGATCGCTAAAACAAGTCGGCCTTTCACTGAAGGAGAATTTATTAAACAGTGCTTATTAACAGTGGGGAAAAAATTTCTCCTGAAATAACAAAAAAGGTTGAAAATCTATCTTTGAGCAGAACAACAGTTCAGCGTCATGTGGTTGAAATGGCTGATGACATCTTTGATCAGTTCAAAGAAAAAACTGAAGATATTAGATATTTTTCTCTGGCTGTTGATGAGTCAACCGATATTTCTTCAACGGCACAATTGATGATATTTTTCCGTGGTGTAACTAACAATTTTGAAATTTATGAAGAATTATTGGTGGTTAGTTCATTTAAAGACCGTACGACTGGAAGTGATTTGCTGATGAGTTTACTAAACGAATGTGAAAAAGCTGGCCTTGATTTAAAAAAAAACTTGCTGGTATTACTACAGATGGTGCACCTTCCATGATTGGTGCAAACAATGGTATGGTATCATTGCTGAAGAATAGTCTTGGTAATCGAAACTTAGAATTATTTCGGTTCCATTGCATTATACATCAACAAAATCTTTGTGGAAAAGACTTAGGATTCGATCATGTAATGAAGGTAGTCGTATCAGTAGTAAATTTCATAAAAAATAGAGGTCTCAACCACCGACAGTTCAAATCTTTTCTTGAAGAAATAGAAGCTGAGTACCATGACCTCATTTATTATTGTGAAGTCAGATGGTTAAGCCGTGGAAAAACATTACAAAGATTTTCTGATTTGTTGGAAGAAATTGAAGTGTTCCTGAATGAAAAGCAAAAGCCTTTTCAAGAGCTTTCTAATGACAGGTGGCTTTGCGATTTTGCATTTCTTGTGGATATAACCACACATCTAAATATTCTCAATTTAAAGTTGCAGGGTAAAAATCAATTTATTTCAGAAATGGCAAACCACGTGTAATCATTTGAAAACAAATTAACTTTATTCCAAAAAAATCTAACGGATAAAATTTTGCATCATTTTCCTACATGTCAAAAATATTTTCCGCGACACTCTGCGGACTATGATTTTTACGTAAGTAAAATTCAGTTACTGAAAAATGTTTTTGAATCAAGATTTGCTGATTTCAAAAAAATGAAAACTGATTTCCAGCTATTTGCTGATCCGTTTTCAGTTAATATCGATGAAGTTAATCAAGATATCCAATTAGAACTCATCGATTTGCAGTCATCTGATCAGCTTCGTAATAAATTTAACGAAAGTGATCTTCAAAATTTCTATAAATGTTTACAAAAAGTGTCATATCCTAATTTAATTCAAAAAGTAGCATACATTGCATCTTTATTTGGTTCAACATACGTATGCGAACAAACGTTCTCTGTTATGAACATGAACAAGTCGAAGCAACGTAACCGCCTTTCAAATAATAATTTACATTCAATTCTACGTTTGGCAACAACAAACTTGACACCAAATATTTTAAAAATTGTTAATAAAAAACAATGTCATATTGCTCCAAAAAAAAATTTAATTAATTATTTCAACTAAATTAAAATGCATTTTTTGTATATAGAAACCGGGTTATAATTTAAAATTTTACAGATTAGGTGTTTTTTTCTAAATGTGGCCCTCATAGAATGTATTATTAGAAAATGTGGCACCCATACTGAAAAGTCTGTGCATCCCTGCTATAAGCCATTTAATAATATAATGATTGAATATATTACTCATTTGTCCGGAGGTTCTGATTGGATCGGATTTAATTTACATTAGTCACTGCAATTAATACCGTTTCAAGCAGTGGCGGCTCGTACTCAAAAATTTTGTGAAAGCAATAAAAAAAATTTTATTTATATAGAAACTCAATTCTTCTTGTTTTTCTACAAAATTCTAAATCATTAAAAATGTTTTTAGAACCCAAAAGTTCTTTTAAAAGATATTAAAAATTTAAAATATTGAATTTCTCAAAATTGAAGTGCAAGCAATGCTTGCATTGCTTATATGCATTATTGCTTATATTAAGCCACTGGTTTCAATATTGTGAAAAGGATGATATATGAGTTGGGTTATTATAGTTGGTTTACCTCAATAATTGCGCTAAATCATAATTCTAAATCTTTTCATTCTGCTTGTACTTTTTCGAAGATCAATATATTCCATTTTTAGAACAAAATCGAAAATATTTTATTCAACTCTGGGTAGAGATGAATCCTGAAATGGTAATATTCATTTATCTTGGAAAAAATACAAGCCGCCTGAAAAGATTTCCTATTATGATTGTGCGCCATTATTGCTGGATACAATTATAGTTAAAATAAGTATTGACTCCTCGTACTATATGTCTCAATTATTAAAATAAGACCCAATACAGAATACTTAATTAAAGGCCAACAAGTTTCGACACAAAATTGTAAATTACACTTTTTCGTTCTACATTCTTCTATCATAGACAGCATGCATTTCTCAGCATGAAAATAGTCAATGTCATAGAGATGCCATGTTAACTTTGGCTACTAGAAAACAATAGACGGTCAAATGGAATTGGAATTTAGTAATGCTAGTGGTGAGAGGACATTCTCAAAACTGAAGCTCATTAAAAATGAACTTAGAACATACATGCTTCAAGAACTTGTCTTTAATGTCAATTGAAAGTGAACTCCTACAAAAATTTGATTTTGATGACGTTATCAATTATTGCATTTTAGCAAAGCGTCGGAAAATTAACATCTAATAAATAACACTATATGTTTTAAATCACGATTATCAATTACGTTATAGCTAACAGTAACACCCAAGAAGACCGAAAGAGCGATTGAATTTAATAAATAATTCAAATTTTAGTTAATTTATTTCATCAATGATCAATCATTCTAAATAAATATTTTTCTCATTTCTTTGTTCATTATATATTTATTCAGATTATTCTATTGATCTCAAATTTGACTAAATACCTGTTGATACCTTATCATCGTGCAGCTTCACATTTATTTCCTAATTGCTAAGCTATTTCAATATTTTTTTTCTTTGTTGAACTGAAAGATCTTCACTGTTTCTTTTGTTTTGATTCACTATCGTTAGCCATTTTTAATTGAAGATTTAAAAATCATACAAAATATTGCTAAATCTATTCGATTACAATATAAACAACAATACAAAATTGGTATTACTAATTTAAATATTAGATTACTTCTGCATAGTGGTTTTTCATATTATTATTATCACATTTATTTTTCAATGAAAAGTTGATGATTTTAAAATTACAATGTATTTTTAGAATCTGTTAGTAGTGTTTTTACAGTGAAAATTAATGAAAATTGTTTTTTGATTTTTTTTTCTAAAACGCTGTGTACAACTTGGTGCACACACTACTTTACCTCTTCAAAGCAAATGGTGCAGCTAATACTTTCTGCAGCTTATACGACTAAAAATACCCTCTCTGTACCCAATGTGTGCTGCAGCTTAAACTACGGAACGCTGATTAACAAGACTATAAAAGTAACTTGTGAATTTATAGAAGTGGAAAATAAAAATAATCTAATAGAATTTTGTTTTAGAAATAATTTATTGACGAGAAATTAAATTAATAATTTGTTTAATATCTAAAAAATGGGTTATTTGTAAATTAAAAATAAATTAAAAATTAAATCTTAAAATGGAAAGAAAAAGAAAACAATCGACTAAATTGTAACGGCATATATAAAAAATAAGATGATGTTGAGTGATAACAAATCTTAATTTTTATATGTGAATTGCAATAACCACAGGAAACTTTCAGATCGGTTATTCAGAATGTGTAATTGTTCAATTTGTATAATTGTAATCAATAAATTGTGATCTAGATTATATAGTGTTGATAAATATATTTTAATACTTTATAGGGAGTCTATTATTATTGTTTGTAGTCAGATCAATAATTGTTAATATACTAATTCAACGTCTAACCATTATATTATTATTATTATTATTATTATTATTATTATTATTATTATTATTATTATTATTATTATTATTATTATTATTATTATTATTATTATTATTATTATTATTAAAACAATAAAATGATAATTTAAGCCTTTTGCTGCAAATAATGTATTTAATGAAAGAATTTTCGACTATAAGATAGTCCTTGTCAATCTCCAAGGATTATTGACAAGGACTATCTTATAGTCGAAAATTCTTTCATTAAATACATTATTTGCAGCAAAAGGCTTAAATTATCATTTTATTGTTTTAAATAATAAATGCTGCTACCAAGCAATCATCATTTTATACTTTATTATTATTATTATTATTATTATTATTATTATTATTATTATTATTATTATTATTATTATTATTATTATTATTATTATTATTAATATTATTATTATTATTATTATTATTATTATTATTATTATTATTATTATTATTATTATTATTATTATTATTATTATTATTAATATCATTATCATTATTATTATTTTTATTATTATTATTATTATTAATTTTATTATTATTATTATTTTTATTATTATTATTATTATTATTATTATTATTATTATTATTATTATTATTATTATTATTATTATTATTATTATCATCATCATCATCATTTTCATTAATTGTATTATAGTTTATATTAAAAAGAAATCTAATTGGTAATGTTACTAGAGAATTGAAATGTGAATAAAGTTTAATAAATTTCACAAGTCATTCACAAAATTATCTCTCATGAGAAAATTTCGCATAAGAAACAATTAAGTGCAACTTCCTTTATGATATTTATATTTATATTTATAAATGTTACAAAGCCAGTTTTTTATCTATTTATTCGGCAGCCCTCAACTGAGAATTGTGTGCGCAATATCCGTTGACAATAGAAATCAGCATTTAGATAAATAATAATTTTCAAGAGTTTGGATTTCGATGCCTCGGCATTTATAGATTCGCAGATTACTGATGTAAACATTGAATATCGGGATTTCATTGGCCAATGTCAAATTGAAATATATTCGATTCATTCTATCGCTTTTTGTAGAAATCATGAATTTGTTCAACAATTTCTTGCGGACTTTTATTTTGTTATCAATCAACGTTCTCAATAGTGTTTCAGCTATAAAGAGAGTAAGTTTATGTTCAGTTTTTTTCATTTAATATAGAATTTTAAAGGCTCCTGGAATTTTGACATTGAAAATTCAAACTCCGGCTTATGTTGGGGACTGCGTTGATAAAAATTGTAAATATGTATTGGAGACATGTGTTGGATCAGGGCGGAGTGAAAATGAAAGGTATTAATAATAATAATAATAATAATAATAATAATAATAATAATAATAATAATAATAATAATAATAATAATAATAATAATAATAATAATAATAATAATAATAATAATAATAAAAATGCATATTTTTTAAATAAGGTTTATTTTAATTAAATATCGTGTTTTAAGATCTACCAAGACATAGTAAATTTTTATCCATTTGATACAATGATTCTCAGAAAATAATACTATGTTCAATCATTAAAAAAATTTCATTAAATTTTGATTAAATTTGTATTTTATAATTTAAGATGCCTCTGGTCACCATTAACTAGAAATTCGAATTACCTTCACAAAATGCCAAAATATTTAGCAGAAATATCATTTGAAGTTGATAGTGTGGTAAATCTTTATTTTTTTAAGCAATTGAAATAATTTATTTATTTAATATATTGAGCATTTAAAATTGACACAGAAATAAATAAAATTATTTTCTTATGCAAATTGTATCTGTAAAACCTCTTCTCTTTTTTCACCATTGATTTATTAGTGTCATAATCAATTATGAGTAATAAGTCAATTTAAAGATTTTTATAGTCCCCATGTATATATTATGTAATTTTTTAATTCAATAAAATAACAGATGCAAATGTTGCAATCTAATGAAATTATTACAATTATGAAATATACATATTTCTTTAACCATTTGTTACAAAATATCAAAAAAATGTAGAAAAAGTTTTTAAATATAAAACTTCTAATTGATTCTTATTAATTTCGGAGGTAAGTATACTCCAGTGGCGTAGCTAGAGTACTTGGCGCCCGGGGCAGGAATATTTTTGGCGCCCAGGGCAACTGTCCCCCCTCGCCCCCACCTCGCTACGCCACTGGTATACTCGCATTAAACTTTTATTCTTTCTTTTAAGATATTAGATGAATAAATAATTTTGAATACCTCTAAAATGTCTTCTCTTATTAATAAGGGATAGAAAGTGATAAAAAAGACAGGATGAGAATTTTTTTGTATACCTGAAGAACGATATTATCTGTCTGTTATGTTATGATAATGTTTTCGTGATCAAAGAATACAATATAAAGAAATATTATTATACGAAGATTGTCATTTTGATGAACAATTACGAAAATATAATGTAAAAGAACTTCAGAGCAGAAGATTTGTATTTAGAGTAGAAAAGTTCGTTGGTTGAGATATATAAGTATCCTGAAACGTTTATATGATCTAAAGTCAGACATTAAATTGTTTTGGAAGAAGAAAAGCTTTACATTTTCTTGAAGCAGAATTTAAATCACGATTTTTATGTGGATCTTACATTATTTGCATCTTTATTTGATATAAATATAGAAAGTATTGGCCATGGGTTTCAAATGGATTTTATCAAATTGAAATGTAATTATCTTAAAAGTTAATTCGGAAGTACTTATCAATGAGAAATACTTTCTCAAAAATTAAAACTATAAAAACTTTATCAGGGAATCAAATCAAAAATGAAGGATTAGAAAACTGTTTACGAAGTCGGTATTTCCAAAATATCAGCAAATACAAAATATAACAAAGTACAACAAAACTTATTGAAAAACTCAATTTCAGATTTCTCATTTTACAAAATTATTTACTCTTTTTTCTTATTAGGTTTTTCATAAGCAAACTCCGAAAAGAAATTCACTACTATTATTCATTTGCAAAACTACATGGTAACTACATGATTCAATTTTTATTATAACAAGATGTAGTCAAAAAGTTCTAAGCCCCATAAAATGCTGTACAGCTGAGTAATGGTTTGCTAATTTGGTCTTTTTATGAAAATGTTTGTCCATTACTGCCACAAGTCAATAATTTTATTTATTTAACACATAAAATTGATGAGTAGTTTAAAAAGAAATGAAGATAAAGAAAATTGAAAATGAAAATAAATAATTCGTGAAAAAATACAAGATCTTTTTTGATTAATTTTTTCAGTTTGTGAAATTAATTTTATAATTTCATGTTTAACTCTTAAATGTAAAAGAAAAACAAAATTATGTTTTACGGAATTTGATTATTTTTGAAGAACTGGTAACCTCACAGAGTTCTTGGTTATTCAAAATGACGCTATCTCTGACATCGAATAATGGCGGAGTAAAAATTATTTTTTTATAACCGATGCTGTTGCTACGAAGGAAATTGAAAACACTGATATTGTAAAACTACATAAAGAAACGACGAAAAGGAAAACTTATTTATTGACACTTAGATTTTGAAAGAAAAGTGTTAAATGTTAATAGTACATTCGGGTAATTGTAAATATTGAAGAGTAATTTAGCAGAAGCAACTCATTCTATCAAATTTTCTTTGAATAACTTTTCAATTCGATGTTTTGCGTTTCAAAAAAACCATATAACATTATTTATCTTTATAAAGTTGCAGTACGATTGTAATTGGAATTAATTTTGTACATTGTGATATTGATAATATACTTATTTAATTCTTGGGACTTTTAAATTGAATACCTTGAACACGTGGAGTCAAACATAAAGTAAATCAACTGTTGTTGAACCGACATTTATAATACCAAACCCAACATAAAGTTACATGAAATCGGCAAAAAAATCGGAATTCATGAAAAGTACAAGCTCATTACTGATTTCGCGTATGTGGGTCAATGAGTTGTATCCATTAACTGTCAAAGCGACTGTTGAATAAGAAATTATTTTTTTAGTATTTTAATACATTTTCATTAATGGTCAATATTTTATATTAAAATATCAGTATTGTATTGTAAATATTCTATTTTATATCTTCTGGCACATGGAATACAATGGAAAACAATCTTTCTCTAGAAAACTTTTAAACAATAAATCAATTGGTTTAACTTAAAATACAAAGCAAATTAATATATTCAATAATTACATCAAAATACAGGGGAAATGACAATATTTACACAATCGAGTTTGCCTTTCATTTTTTTATGAGTTAGACAGTATTTTACAAATTTCACGTATTCGGTAATTTTACGGATTCGGTATCCTGACCGTTCCAATGCTTATTTTAGAGGTAACTTTGCCGGGTTCTTACAAACTTACACATACACACATATTCCGTATCAAAACCATTTGTTAAACAAACAACAATATATATTATTAAGACCCATTTCTTACTTCCGCTTCAGTTTTCAAAAGTATAAATATGACTCTGACTTTAAACAAGTTTAATCATAAAACATTATTATTAAAATTGATCATCATTAAATATTTATATAAATCATGATGAAAATCACTGGTGAAATATTAGTGTAGCGGTTTTTGATTTATTTACAAATCTCATGTTGTTTATTTAGTAATTATAGTATGATCCAGTACTTTTTATAATATAAATATTTTTTAATCACTACTATGCTAGTAACATTGAAATGGCTGAAACGAAACATTTATCAAATGTATCAATATTTTTGTTTTAATTGGCAAACTTGCTGAGTTTCCATTTATTTCATTGGATAATTTGACAGTTCACAAATTCACAGTATCAAATTATCAAAATACTCCAGCCGGTGCTCCGAATACGTTAATAAAGTGTAAACCGCGTTAAATTGGTTCATGTTATCCTATCGTTGGGTTTTAATCAATAAACAAATAAATAAATAGATAAATGTATAATGAATATTAAATTTTTACAATCAGAAAAGTAAATAGTGAGTTTCAATGTTCTCTCTAAGATGAGGGGATTTCTGTATGAAAAACCAAAAGGTTGAGCAGGCCAAATCACCAAATGTGCAAGTGAAATATCAATTTTACATTGATACAAAATTGGTGATTTAACATTCGTAGTTGATGTTAAATTTTAATTTCATTTCCTTTATATTTTAGAAAATTCTAATTATATTCAAAAAGTAAAAATTTTGTTGGGTCTGATGATGTTTAGTGTGAGCGCTAGCTTGTGATAACTGTGCGGAATTTTCAAAAGTGTTACTCTCAGTTTAGAGGGAATGTTGGTGAGTTTTACTATCATCGAGTATTAACCCATTTACAATGAAATAATAATAACATCAATAAAATTTTGAATCCTCGGTCACTGATATAATATCTCTTAAAATCTTTATTCTAGATCCTTATAAAGTTTCGTGTGATCTGCCTTTTGCTCTTTCAGGATGTTTACCCGTTAATCCTACTCTTAGTTTCTTCTTTCCTACCTGAGACAAAATGCCTAATTTCACTTTCTTTATATAGTAAAATAATCAGTTTCATTAAAGATTTCAACCTTTATATCCAAACACACATTTAAAAATTATGTGATAATGAAAAATATATCTAAATAAATTTAATTTATTATACTATATAAGTTTAGATATATTTAAAATTTTAATGATTTTTTGAACTTTCTTATCAAAATCGCAATTAAGAAAATAATATTTAGAAAGAACCATTCTATTTCAATGCCAATCTATCCTACTTTCAAAATGGAATCTTTGTAAAAAATGAGAATTATAAAAATATTATCGTTCAAAGTTCATTTGGAGTAAATCAAATTTATTCTCAGGATTTCGCGTAAGCCTAGTTAATTAATTAATAATAATAATAATAATAATAATAATAATAATAATAATAATAATAATAATAATAATAATAATAATAATAATAATAATAATAATAATAATAATAATGACAATTATTATTATTATTATTATTATTATTATTATTATTATTATTATTATTATTATTATTATTATTATTATTATTATTATTATTATTATTATTATTATTATTATTATTATTATTATTATTATTATTATTATTATTATTATTAATATTATTATTATTATTATTATTATTATTATTATTTTTATTGTTATTGTTATTATTATTATTCAAATATTCAGAACACTTTCACTTGACATTGTTATTAAATGCAAAACCGGATTTTTCCCCAAAAACAAATGCTTAGTATCATGCTTTGAAGAAGCTTCAGTTTATAAATGTGACGAAAATGGTACAAAAATCTGCTTATCTGGTAATTATAAACAAATTATCTTCGATAAAAATTTAATAAATGAATTTTTTGATGGTTTTCGTTTTATTTGTTTTCAAAATAAACTAAGAGTGACAATAGGCATTTTTACTGTTCTCTCACATAATTGACACCATTTTTCTGTTAATTAAATATCTAGAAATTAATTCAGTGAAACTAAAAAAACGTCTTTTGGGAAATAAAAAACTGGAAGACCACAATATCTAGTTTAGGTGGGAGAAATCGTTGCTATAGGAACAGTATAGTAGTTTATGGCACAATTTAGATGTTCCTTTTTATAAAGAAACACCTCCCTTTCAATTATTATTGATTAACTTCCTGCATCACAATAATTAAAACTATATTATACCACAAATAGATCTTTACTTAAATTATAAAAATACAGGATTTCCGTATTCAGTTATAACTTGCATCATAAGTTAAATGTTTAGATCTTATACTTTTATTCGATGTTTAAATCTCTTTTTACAGAGAAATGCTACCATGATTTATTAATGTCTCATTACATTAATAGTTTTTGGACATCTCCAAAGAGAGGCTGCTGAACAGTCAGGGTTATTTGAGTGTCGATTATCCTATGGAAAATTAAAATTGAAATTTAATCGGAGTGGAAACTGTGGAGACCTCTTTTCTTCTTTTCCTTCATTATATGACTATTCGTTAAATGTTATTATGAAATAACATTCGGGATAATCTATGACATTGTGGTCTTCCTAAAGGTTGTTTTTGACATACATTTCGAACGTTTGATATTGAGAGTATTAGTTGGTGCTGGTGTTTTTATTTTTTAATTTAGACTCCAATAACATTTATCAATAAAACATCTAGAAAGATCGTAATTTCTTAGACTATCCAAATTTTATACATATGGCAGTGTTTCTCAAACTTCTTAAGGCTATTTCCTAATTTTTGAGCATATTTTTCCTTAGAATTTCAAAGATAGGTGTGAAATGCTGAGATTCATTTTTCAGCATCGGGCTCAATTCTTTTAAGCAGAATCCAAAAACTGTTAAGTTAAATTTTGTTGAATTTACATTTTATTGTGTCATTACACCGAGGTTTATCTAATAGAACGCTGGAAGTGCAATTAACTTAATATGGAATCTTTGTGGTTTGAATTACATTTCAAAATATATAAGCTATTAGTTTGCTTCTGAGAGCACGTATAATATAATTAAAAGTAATTTGTCAAGAAAATCTCTCTAACCCTCATACAAAACATAGTTATTTAAACCTTTGATTAAGTAGTAATTATTGACTCAAATTACACATTTTTATGTCAAAACAAGAGCTCAAGATTTATTAAAATAACTGTTGGAAGGCAACATTATATTGGAACATGCAATTGTAACTCTATTTATAGTATTTCCAATTACATTACCTAGAAAAGAGAGTATTATTAGTTTAAGAGTAATTATTGGTACAGATCAATCAAATACATGCATCCTTATTTCCTTTCATTTCACAAAATAAAACATTCTCTTATCAGTCATCATAGTGACTTGGTTAGGTAATTTATTTATTATACATTATTATTACCTCAGCTTGGAATTACAATTTCATAGAAATATTTTAAGAAATTTTTACGAAAATCATAATCTAGGATACGTTTTCGATCCTTTAACAAATAAATGTAATCCTGATAATTGTAATTCGGAAAATATTATCTGTCTCAACAATGGAACTTGTGTAAGTGGCGCCCACAATCCCAAATGCTTATGCGCTGATGGATTTTCAGGTTATTTAAAATGACTTTCTTTAATAATTGTAATCCAATTAATTTTAGGTCCCAGTTGTGAAAATTGGGATCCATGTACAAAACCTCGATGTAAAAACTCGGGAAAATGCATAAAAAGTGAATCGAAAAATGATTATATATGTTTCTGCAAAAACAATTATTATGGTATAAATTGTGAGAAAACTGGAAAATCATGTACTGATATAACTTGTGAAAAAGACCAATTCTGTGAAATTGTCAACAATCAACCTAAGTGCTCCATGAAAAAGAATTTAAGGAATTTTGTACACAAAACTTTTGTTACTCCTCAATCTATTAAATCAACTATCATGACGAAACCGAAACTTGTTCTATTGAATACTGAAGCAAAAAAACCGATGGTCGAAAACATTCCAATTGGTAAAGGAACAAACCGACTTTTACAATCTCATTCTCTTTTAGTAAATAAAATTCTCTTTCAATAAATTTACGAAACTTATTCTTTCATAGAATGAATATACAACAACCGCTATCGTCATAGTTCTGGTCGTTTTCATGATTGGATGCTTTGGAGTTACTTTTTGGGTTTTAAAAATTAAATATTTTCAGAAAAAGTAATTTTTAATATGTTTTGAATTGTAAATTATAAGTCCAAAATAATGTCCAAAATCCACTGTCACTTCATTAATCTAAGATGAGACAAAATAAGCGAACTATTATAATAATACATTTTTAATACAACATAATACATTTTTATATTCCTTACGCAAATAATCCCATTTTTTTCACCTTACATCTGTTTTCTTTTGATATTTTATTTCACTGCCATTACCAAATACTATTTGAACATTACAAAGGCAGTGCCGAAAATTTGTGTTATATTGAAAATTTTCTATTTATAGTTATAATGAAAATAAATGAAATAATTTCAAGATAAATCAGTCGTTTGAAATCAGGTTTAACGGTCACTCAAACGACGCAATTCACGAAGGCATTGTTTCAGTAATTATTTTCTGTTTTAAACTTTAATTCATTTCCTAATTTTTTACAAATGATCCTTATTTCAATTTTAACGTTTGAGTTACCAACTGCGCAATCGCACTTCTTTTGTTCTGTGCCTAAATAGGCATGACACTCAAAAAGTTAAATGTTATAATGATATATTTTGTATGCTTATTTCACGCATTAACGTTATAATTACTTTTATACATTTTATTGCATACTATTGTATTAATTTTGTTTAAACATTTAATTTCATTTCTTTAATTACCTTTATTTCACAAAAATATTAACTATTTCAGAAGTAAAACTTATTCAAATTTCTCAACACTGCCGGTTATGCCATCAATTTATAATGCGTCCACCTACAGAAGCAGTGAAGAAAATTTCAGACGATGGCACAGCCTTGATGACAACTCATTTTATTTATGCAATCAAGGTCATGTGGAACCATACCATACCTACAGATCTGGCTCGAATGTTTATCCGAAACAAGATCAGGGAATCGAAACTTGTCGTGATGGATATGGATCTTTAAATAGTTCACATAGAATGTGCCATTCTATCATGAGAACAAGAATGCCGGTTCTTTGTGAACCAAGCACTGTAAATTCCAGTGACTTGAATTTCAAGTATAACAATGATTCTCAGAACAATTCCGAAAAGGTTGACGATTATAACAATAATTATCTGGTCATTGATAACCCCTTAACAAGTGACCTTTAGGATATAGCTAATATCCGTCCACGCCTGTAAAAATTCATGTCTAGATTTGTCTGAGAATTTAAATTTGCTTTGTAATAAAATTCGTAATATTTTGACTATAGTGCAATATTTATTTGTTTATTTTTATACGATTTTAATTTCTCCTTTACGTTTGCTATCATCATGAAAAAAATAACTAATATTTTCTTAATAATATCGGTGAAAATGCTCTCAGATAAGATGGATGTTATTTAAAAAGATTTTGAGTCGCTCAAATATTAAAAATTTTAACATTTGTTTGGAATGAAAAGATTTTGAAATATTGTCTTCCAAGGACTTGGTGGACTCTGTTTCAACAGTTCTTTTAAAAGTTTAATATTTTGATCTAAATAAAAATAAAAGAAATTTTATAATGAATATATTAAATTAAATTCTTCAATTTAAATATATAAATTAATAATGAAATTATTTAGATATTTTTATTTGTTTGTGTCAACTTAAATCTGTTTTCTTTTTTTGATGATATTTCATTTATTTTCATTTTGACCACATCAAAAATTTAATTCTATGCAACACAAATTTTCTATTTTGCCTTTATCAAGTGCTATGTAATAATTTAATAAAATCAAAGTGGAAAATTTGTGTTTCGTAGAATTAAATTTTTTATCTTTTGTCAGAATAATAATAAGCAAAACAATCATATTTATATATTAATTAATTAAAATTCTAATTACTATTTTATGTTAAAATGGTATATGGTTTAATATTTGATATTTAATAATGTTTGCTAATGTCAACAGTATTCCTTTTACTTTACACATCCATTTTTTTAATTCGGTGAATTGTAAAATAATAATAATAAAATTAATAATTATAATAATAATAATATAAAGTGATGATTTCTTGATAGCAGGATTATTGAAATGTTAAACAAATAAATGATAATTTAAGCCTTTTGCTGCAAATAATATATTTAATACAAATGAAAAATTTTCGACTAGTCCTTTTCAATTTTAAGTTTGTAAAGCTTCTAAAATTAGCTTGTAAAAACTTTTTAATAAATAATATCATAAAAAATTTATAAAAAAAATATTAAATATATACTTCGCAACAAAAATCTTTAATTATCGCTTAATTGTTTAACTTTTAATTAATGCTACTGCCAAGTAATCATCACTTTTTTACTTTCAAAGGCTAGGCCCGGACAAAATACTTGCATTTACGGAATTTAGCTAGAATCAATGAGAAAAATGCGGAATTATACTGCCAAATAAATTTCCTTCGTCGTTGTAAGGAAGCAAAGATTTATCCTACAAAAACCTCAGATTTTCAACAAAAATCAAAACTTCAAGAGAAATAAAAACATCAAAGAATATATTTTAACAAATTTAATTACGTATGTACGGAGAAACTCATCGGGAACAGAATAATCAAAAAACCATCTTGAAACCGTATTTCATTTACCACAAAGAGAATTGATCTACGAAAAACAAGGACAAGCTTTAATCACAGCAGAAGCACATTATTCCTTACGATTAGACAAAAGAATCAAACATCAATTGAGAAAAAAGGAATTGAAAGCAGGCACTGGTACGAACAAGGAAACACTGAACAAAAACGAAAAATGAAAACGAAGATCTAGTAACCGACCTCAAAAATTGTCTATCCTATTGTGAAAAAGGATTACTTTTACTGGGACCATAGGTCAGTATAAGAGGAGTAATAAATGACACAGTCATCCTCAATTTCAAAAACATTAGCCGCATGTTACCATACACCATCGAAATGAAAATCAGCAAAGTATGGATGTAATAAAAACTCACAAAGAGGATTCTCTTATCAAAATTAGACATATTTTATCCAACAAAAATGAACCAACAACTAAAACAAGTTGGTTACTTTCAAAGATCTTAAAACCATTATTAGACACTGTACCACACTATATTAAGAGCAGTGACTGCCTCATGACAAGAATAAATAAAAACAAAACTACCCACGGAGAATTGAAATACCCCTTTAGTCTTGATGTCGTACCAAAAGATTCTATTAAATGTTTCGAAAATAAATTAAATGAAAGCAACTTGTTAATAATGAAATGAATACCGAGAATATCATCAAACTTCTTACATTATCCTCGAGAACACCTATTTTACATTTGAACAAAATATATATATAAACAAGTTAAAGATCTGCCTATAGGTTTTAGCATCTCAGGATTTTTAGCAATCATCTTTATGGATAACATCGAACGACAAACACCAAGGACCATACAATCCATCGGTTTCTACGCAAGATATGTAGATGATATCTTTATCACAACCAAGAGCAGAAAAGAAGTGGAAGAAATATTTCATATATTTGATGCGGCTCACAGAAAATATTAAGTTTGAAATCGAATATCTGGAAGAAGATGGATCCCTCAATCTACTGAACTTAAAATTTTAAATAGAAGTAGATACTCCAACATGCGGATTCTACAAAATAACCAGCTCGCAAAGAAATATTTGTGCACCAAAGATCAGCACTTCCATACTTACAGAAAGTAAATATCAAAGAAAAGAGAAAAAAGGATAGCCAATCGATGTACTGAAGAAAATGTGAACTATAAACATCAATTAAACTTCAATAAAGTCCTACACAAACACGGATATCACAATAAGGACATTGACAGAATGAATTCAACCCCAAAAAAGATATAGAGAGATAACACAAAAAAGAAGAAATTCTTGGACACTGAGAGAAGTTATTGCAAACAACACAAAAAAGAAACATTTGCAAAATGGAAAACTACCAGACACCGAAGAAAATATGCTTTCGAAAAAACGTTGTCTACTACATCGAGTGTAATGTATTCAAAGAAATATACATTGGTAGTATGTTCANCTTGGTACGTGTTTACCAGCTCCAGTTTCACTGAAGAAAGTGTTGAATGAATCATCTCCTCCTCCAATGGTTTTGTCGCTGGGCATTTGTCCGTCTGGTTGGATACCATGTTCCAAACAGTACAACTCCCAACAGGCATTACCCATTTGGACACCAGCTTGACCAACGTGAATTGAAATACATTCTCTCTAAAGAATTATTAAATTAAATTTATATTTTTAATCACTTAATAATTTACCATTTTAAGTTTAAATCTGGTGTTTAAGAAATAATATTTGTGTGAAATTCCGCGTATTTATAATGAAATCTGAGCACATCTTCAAAATAAACAACACATGCGCACCTTTTCTTTTTCAATCATTTATATCGACTTTTACAGTGAAAGAATGTCTACAATTGTGTAATTTAAGTATTTGTCATTAAGTATGCGTGAATTACGTAATCTATTAGAGATTATTCTCCAATTTTAAAAGAATGACAGATAAACGTATAATTTATTTTATTCATTGCTAAATTATGCAACCTTAAATGCCGTTTAAATGAAAATACTAAATGAAAAAATGGAAAATTAAAATTTTATAGTATTTTTCATCTTTTTGGGTGACATTCAAAATTGATAATATTAATTTTCATTTAATTTCATATATGATTTTTATATTAGTGTAGCTGAAATATAATACAAACTACTGCAAGTCAGCTATAAATGGTCAAACTAGGGGGAATAATGTAAACATTTATTTTACTATATTATTTATTTTTGTAAAGTTGAAAATTGCTGATGACTTTCAAAGGGTCAATTTTTGAAATACAAAATTTCTGAAATCTATCAAAAAATTGTTAATATTTCAATAAATAATAAAATAATTTCCTTCAACTTATTAGTTTTTTGTATCGCGTCTGTGTGCGCGGTATGATTAGATTGAATTTTGTTGGTGTAGACCAGGCCTTCTTAAACTATGGGCCGCGACCCCAAATGGGGTCGCTTAGCATAATTCTGGGGTCGCGAGAGATTTTTAATGCCAAATATTTAAATACACGATTTTTTTTTAAATTAATGACTATTTAATGTTTTTTAACTCTAAAAATATTTTGTTTTCGAAAATTACTTTTCGATTAATTTATAATATATCAGAATAGTATAAAATTTATAGTATAAATTAATGTACTACTTTTGTTTATTTATTAAAATTATATTAATTTTATTGAACTTCATTTAAAAGTAATATTTGTGAAATTTTTATGTGTTATTAAATTTAATGACATTTTTAATGACAATTATTATATGCAATATGTTATTTTTATATATTTATTGGATTTTAGAATCAAAATAATTTTTGGCCATGGATAAATGGCTGAACTTAAATAAGAATGATAATAACGCAGATGATAATGCTACAAACTCTCATCAGGCAGGACAAAGTATTGAAAAACAACCATTTAATGTGCGAAAAAGAAAATATGATGAGTCTTTTCTTCAATTTGGCTTTACATTTTAAATTTGTAATGGTAATGAACAACCTCTTTGTTTGATCTGCAATGAATTATTGGCTGCGGAGAGTATGAAACCATCAAAATTAAAAAGACATCTTGAATCAAAGCATGTTTCGTATGTCAATAAACCAAAAGAATATTTTGAAAGATTGTATAAATCTTTAAATAAAGAAAAAAAATCCTTTCAAAAATTTATGACCGTTAATGAAAAATATTTATTAGCGTCATATGAAGTTTCATACTGTATTGCTAAAAAGAAAAAGCCGTTCACCATTGGAGAAGATCTTATATTACCTGCTGCTATTAAAATGGTAGAAATACTACATGGAAGTAAATATGGCGATGATATTCGAAAAATTCCTTTGTCGAACGACACTGTCGCGAATAGAATTTCTGATATTAACAAGGACCAATTAGTGCAACTTATTGCAAGAATTAAAGAAAGCCCAAAATTTTCAATTCAGTTGGACGAAACAACGGATATTACTAAATTGGCTCAGTTGTTAGTATATGTCAGGTACGTTTATAAAGAAAACGTGGAGGAAGAATTGTTATTTTCTCGTCCTATGAAAGACCATACTACAGGGAAAGACATATATTGTAAAGTTGACGAATTTTTAAAAACTGAAGGTTTAGAATGGAAAATTGCTGTGGAATATGCACAGATGGTGCAAGAGCGATGACGGGCAAAAATATTGGTTTTAAATCATTTTTTCAAGCTGCTCCTTATGATCATATAACTTTTACTCACTGTATTATTCACAGAGAGGCCCTTGCATCAAAAAAATTAGCACCAGAATTGAACGATGTGCTTCAGAATGCTGTAAAGATTATAAATTTTATTAAGAGCCATGCCCTTAACAGTCGCTTATTTTCAAATCTCTGCAAGGATACGGATTCCAACTACACAACTTTATTATTACATGCAGAAGTAAGATGGTTGTCAAGAGGTCAAAGTTTAAGAAGATTATTGTTATTAAAGGATGAAATCGAAATATTTTTAACCGAACGAAAATGTGAACTTGCTGCTTTATTTTAAAATGACTTATGGCTATCTAAGTTGTGTTATTTGTCAGATATCTTTGAGAAATTAAACGATCTCAACTTGTCTCTTCAAGGAAAAAATTGCGATATATTTACTTCTAATGATAAAATTGAAAGTTTTATTAAAAAGATCAACATTTGGAAAAGTAGGGTAGAAAAGAATTCGTTCGAAATGTTTTCCAGTCTCGACAATTTTATAATCGAGAAAAATCATTGTAAAACTATTATCGCAATAATTATTGTAGATCACTTAAAAACGCTAGAAACACAGTTCCGCACATATTTTATATTAAATATTGATTTCAAAGAGGTAGCTTGGATTCAAAAACCGTTTTGGACTGACTTGAGTGAGATTGATCACCTGCCACATAAAGCACAAGAGGAATTTGCTGAGCTTTCGAGTGACTCAAACCTAAAACTACATTTTCCAAAAAAGCCCTTGACTGAATTCTGGATCGGAACTAGAACTGAATTTCCCACAATCGCTGATATGGCGTTAAATGTGCTTCTGCCATTCAACACCACATATTTATGTGAAGTTACTTTCTCAGCTTTAACACATATTAAATCCCAATATCGTTCATCGCTAAAAAATGTTGAAGAGGTCTTACGTCCAGCAGTGTCAAACATTCCACCAAGATTTAATTTGTTATGCAATAAAAAACAGGCACATCCATCTCACTAAATTTAATTTTAAATTTTTGTATGTTTCAAAACGAATTCTAAAACTATATCTTTTCATGTGTATTGTTACATAATAAATAAATCATCAAAAAATACTTATTTATCTTTCTGTTATATTTATATGGGGTCGCTAGGAAACTCGCAATCATAAATGGGGTCGTAAATGAAAAAAGTTTAAGAAGCCCTGGTGTAGACTGATATTTGTATTGAAAATCCCAGGACCAAGGAGATCCCCTCACTATAGTCAGAGAAATCTTTGGCTTTTTAGCGATGACTCTTTTTTTGTATTGAAATTCTCAGGACCAAGGAGACCCCTTTACATTAGTCAGAAAAATTCTGGCTTTTTTTCTATAGATCCTTTATTCTATTGAAAATCCCAGAAAAAATAAGAGTAGCCTCCCGCCGCAGTTACATAACCAAAAAGCAAAAAAAAATTCCTGTCGTAAGGGGGGCTACTAACTACCTACTATAGTAATTCTCTATAGTAATAATTTACTATAGAGAAATAACAAAATAACAAATCAAATAAAAAATCAAAAAAAATTGACATAGCTAAGGAAACCGAACTAAAGGAAATAAGTTGGAAAAAAGTAAAAACGAAAATTAAAGAAAATTCAAAATCAAAATTGAATATAACATGAAAGAGTCGTGGGCAGGGCCATGGAAAGCCTGATCGGGCCCCGGTAAAATGATTAACGTGGGCCTTTTATCGATTATTATAATTTTTTTTAATCTAAATTGTTATGTGTTTTGGTTGCATGCAAGCAAACTTTTGGTTGAATGGACAATTGGTTTTCTTGATATGGAATATATTTGAAAATATTGAACATCAAATGAAAATTTGCAGCCTTTGATATGTGCCTCTTGGTTCGGGAATCTATCACTCGATCCCACAGCTCAATGATCATAGGCAGCAGAATAGATCCAGCGCCCGTGACAATTGAGCATTAGTATGCTTGCATACAAACAAAACAGGAAACAAATTATCGGACGTAGATTCAAACAGAAATTTAATTGTTATCTTTAAATTTTTGAAAATCCACTTTATTCGAGTAGCATTATTTGTGATAGTAAAAATTCGTTGATTTTTAGTAGTTTTGAAATCTTGAAAGAATGTATTTAAATTCAATGTTACATTTAATAGATATTAATTTTTTTTAAATAAAAATTACATAAATATTGTTTTACGAGCTTTTAAATTTTCGAATTCCGAAATGATATCGTCAAAGTTCAATTGTCTGGCCAAAATCGATTCAATGCAAAGAATTGCTAAATGGTTTAGTATATCTTGTTTCACAGTTGCACGTATTACGTTTTTAATCCGCTGCAAACAACTGAATGTTCTTTCAGCCTCACAACTTGTCACTGGGATTGTTAAGAACAATTTTAAGGCAATCAAAATGTTTGGAAATAATGATTCCAATTTCAAATTTCTTATTTCATTGAACAAATTAAGAGGCGAATTATCAGAATTATCAGTAAAATTTGCATGGAAAACTGCTTCTGACTGGTGAAATTCATCAGCGAGTTCAGTACTTAAATCATCTGGATATTTTGTCTGTAATTCCGTTGCTTTTGAAGTTATTTTATCTTTGTTCATATGCTTAAAATTCCATAAAACTTCATATCTTTCACAAATTTCCATCGTATACTGAAATCTCTTTTGTATTGAGTCCATGATTGTATTTATAATTTTATTGAACACCTCTGTTTTGAATTTTGTCTTTGCTGATGATCCGTTCTCGATTTTATCAAAATATTTTGGATTTGGGCATGTTTTTCGTTTTCTTCAAATTTTGGCTCTATGTTCAAAGTGGCGGCATATGATCTTGCTTCTTCAAGAATTTCTTCCCAATTATCCTGAATTGTGTGAAGAGCTTCTATGAGAAAAATCTTTAAGATCAGAATGAACGGGAAAAAATGTGTGTGTAGTTTTCAAGTTTTTCTGTTACGATTAAAAATTTTAGTGCACCTCTCCGGGCCCCCTTTCAAAACCGGGCCCCTGGAAAAATGCCCGTCTCCCCCCTCTTTTTGGCCCTGGTCGTGGGAGTTTGAAGGTTCAATTATTTATATTTTTCGAATAAAAGTTATTAAGTTAATAATTCTAGTTTTTTTTGTTTCACTTTAAAGTAAATATTTATTTTCTTGTCTTAAATATATTTACACACGTATTACACATAAGCATCCCAGCAGTCACAAAAACAAGTTTTAAAGGAGACTCTGCTGGACTCTTACAAATTTTCTACAACACATCAGCAAACCGTTTAAACATATAAATACAATTATTTAAATCCATAGGAACACAGCTTTAAATCACAACACTCAATGTCATTTGACTCAATTCCTTTAGCGATGAGATTACTTTGGATGTTTCTATTGCTCTCGCTTCAATAAATTTGTTGATCCTCAGCATAATCATTCTTACTTTTTATCTTTCTTTATCTTCTTTATCCAATTTCCCTTTTGAATCTGTCTCTGATCCCTCTGACTGCGATTCATACATCACGTGGTTACTAACTTCTTAGTCAGATTCGAATTTGCACATTAATCGATCCAAGCGTCTACTAATCTGCTTCATCTCATTTTCGATTCTCTCTTTTAAATCAGACATATGCACAAAAGCTATATTGTCAGATTGTGATTTGTCCTTCTGGAATCTCGTTTTCTTTAATATCGGCCTTTGAAGTATATTACTACTCTTTGAGCAAGATCTAGCCATATCTCCATAGTCTCTACAGAAGTGACATTGAATTTGGCCTTGTAAATTAACTGTCTCTCTGCAGTGATGGTGATGTTGATGGGGATCTGGATCTTGCAAAACAATTTCGAGAGACATGACCTATCCTTCCACAATTATAGCATTTTATATTATCATTAGTTCTCTGGTTACTGATATTCGTTCTGTTCAAACTTTTCTAACCATTACTTTTCAACCATTCTGGCCGCATTCCTTTTGGACTACGCTGCTCATTATTTTTGAACCATCATTGGCTATTACTATGTCCTTTTCTTTGACAATAAACACACTGAACTGGGCTAGGCTTCCTTCGAATATTATTTTTAAACCAGCATTGATTTACATGATGGCCCATTTTCTGGCAATAAATACATTGAAGTGATCTTTCTTTTTCCTCATTTGGACTGACTGTTGACTTTCATGGTTTCAAATTTCACTATGAACTTAGGAGATGGGCTGGTTGACCTTTGGAGCAAGTAAAAAAAATCAAATCAGATTTTATTTCAATAAATATCCGTGCCGGTTGGGTGTGAAGGGGAGAGATTCTCACCCTTAAAATTCTAAAGCTTCTTTCTTTAATCTATAAACGATAAGCCGGGGCTCAATCGTTAGAACGTGGTAATTGGAGTTGTAATCCGCTTAGCAGTCAACAATAAGCATGGCAAGCCATGGCCATTGGGATATACTTGGTTATCACTTCATTTATGACATTCATTACTGTTGATGAATTGGATGTCGGTCTTATTTTAGGTAGTTCGGTAGGATTTCATTGTTTCATAAATAATTAGACTTCTGACATCTATAGGCAGCAATTCAGGACAATGTCGTTAGCTTGGATAACCAGGTTAGGTAGGATTTCATCCTTTGATGGGTAGTTAAACTTCGGACATCCATAGGCAGCTAAGCTTTTTAAGATTTAACACAATTCAAACCGCATCCATTAGGAAGGCTTCAGGACATCACCGTTGAATTAGGCTACAAAGGATATAAGGTGGTTGGGGTAGAAAGACTCCTAGACGATGTGTATAACGTAAATAATGAAATACATAATATAATAGAGATAGATGGAGTTGTTAAGGATATGAGTTAATATAATATAGATAATAAGACCAAAGTCGTCACTCATCTTGGGGCGGAATCCCTACAAGGATTCCTACATTTACCCAAAGAGAGTGGAATACACATATATATTCATATAAGCATGAATCCATAATACATAGGATATTATTAAGTAGATAAATAAGTAATAAAGAATAATATAGTTATAGGTAATATATAAAACAATAAAATGATAATTTAAGTCTTTTGCTGCAAATAATGTATTTAATGAAAGAATTTTCGACTATAAGATAGTCCTTCTCAATCTCAAGGAGATTGACAAGGACTATCTTATAGTCGAAAATTCTTTCATTAAATACATTATTTGCAGCAAAAGGCTTAAATTATCATTTTATTGTTTTAAATAATAAATGCAGCTACCAAGCAATCATCATTTTATACTTATAGGTAATATAGTTTATAGAATAATAAGTAAGTAAAATATGATAGCCATAGAGAACAAATAGATATGAGATGCTTTGAATACATATTAATCATAAAAGTGGGCATTACTAGTCTTTGTATATATGCTGCCTGTAGATCTGGTAGCTGCTATTGATGGCCGCAGTGCAACATTTCTTTGCTAGGCTTTTGATTTCTGGGTTAGATAGGCCAATGATCCTAAGTATAGGATCATTCTCTTTGTCCCATGAGCTAAGGGTGCCCACTACGAGGGCATGTATAGTGTGCGAACATTTATGTAGACGTCCAATTTCGTCACCAAGCTCTTTATATTTTTTGTAATTATTTTTCCTAGTGTTAATATAGTTTTCCCTTGAGTCAAAGGGAACTTTAATGTGTAGAATGTGAATGGACTTATTGCGCTTAGATTTAAGAAGGTCAGGCATGAGATTGGAGGACGTTCCTTCAGGTACTTTATCAATGTCCACATCAAAGCTTTTAGGAGATAAAAATTCTGCTGCAGTTTGTAGGACATTATCATGCTTATTTCTGCCTGCATTTATCCTAGCTTGTCAGTGGTTAAAGATGTGCGCAGGTGTCTCAGGATGAACATGACAATGGCTGCAAAGAATAGATTTTTTGGTTTTAAGGCGGTGAGGCGAGTAGTTAAGTTTCAAGATGTTATTACGAGCCCGTATTAAGAAGAGAAATTGAGCATCAGGAAGAATGTCATTTTTAAAGAAGTAATTAGCTATGCTACTCTTCCCATTTGCTTTTGCTATGTAACCTTGGCATTTCAACTTAGCCCAGCGTTCAGCATGAATAATACCTATGATATTGTGGATTTCGGAAAAAGTGTCTTTTAGATTCCTAGCAGTGAAGTAATTACTACGATCTCTGTATTTAACTTCAAGTTGAATGAGTTCGTCAAGAAGAACAATCTTTGTAGAAATACCATATTGGCGAAGCAAGTGACGTGATGATTTTTTAAATTTGGAGAAGATTGAGAAAGTTGGGTAGCTAGTAGAAATAAGGCCATTAAGCCATGTCAGTGAAATATTGAGGTCTCCTTTTCCTCTAGCCTCAGTTAGTTCATTTATAATTAATTTTTGAAAACCTAAGTCGTTGAAGTTGAGAGCTCTTATGAGATGTAGGATACTCTGTATCAAATATTAATCTTTTGCAGATACAAGCCCAAGACCCTTAAGTTTGCTAGATGCATAGAAGAAGTTATCATTAAGTTGCATCACTCTTTCTCCAATAGAGTTTTTAATAGCTTGTTTAATTTGTAGGTCAAAACCATATTGCTTATTCTCAGGATCACGAAGGATGTTGCGAGGCGAGTCAAGAATGTTGTGATTAATGACACAGTTCCGACATGTAAAAATAAGACGGGAGTGAATGAAGATCTTAAAGGCATTAATTTTCTGGGAGGGGTGAAGATGCGATTGAAGAATCTTTTTTGTGTCTTGGCAGTTTCAAGTCTTTCATGAATTGAGTGTTTCGTTTTGTGAGAAAAATCAACACCAAGGTATCGATATAAATTGGAATCATTAATTCTAGGAAGGGTTTCACCGTACAAGGAAATTGGGTGATAGTTATTGTCATGATTAATGTGAAAGTAACCAGATTTGGAAGGTTTAAAGAGAAGATTAACTTTTGAGGCAATACTAATAGTAAGAGAGAGAGAGAGAGAAGATTTGATAGACGAGTAGGAGTCAGATATAAGGACGATGTCATCAGCATATGCTAGTATACCAATTTTGTGACCATGAAATAGGAAAGGGTGATTTTGTAGGACGTTGCGAAGTATAAAATCGATAGACAGACAAAAAAGGGTCATTAATAAAGGACAGCCTTGTTTGACTCCTTTAACAATTGGGACAGAAGTTGAGATTTCTCCTTCGCATTCAAATAATGTTTGTACATTACTATACATATCCTTTATAAGACTAATTGTATTTGTATTAAGTCCCATTTGGATAAGAGTGTGCCAGATTAGATCATGAGAAATGGAGCCAAAAGCATCTGCTATATCAAGCCAAACGATATGTAAATCACTTTTCTTACGATAGGAGTAGTCCTTAATTAGGTGAAGAGTCAGGTTGTGCTCAGCACAGCCGTCGGATGCACCGATAGCCTTCTGGTTGTGCGTTAAGAGATTTCCTTCACTTATCTAATTAAGAAGAGAATATTCAGTGAGGAGGTTTTTGTTTAGAGTTTCAGAATAGTGAGGTTTACGAGGGTTATTTGAATTAAGATGAGGAGTTATGATTTCTGTATGAGAAGGGAATGGTATTGATGTTGTTGGAAAGTCGGAATTTGCAGTTGTAGAAGATGATGAGGCATTAGATTCAATTGAAGAGGGAGAGCATGAGTAAAGGTCAGCCGATAAAGGCAAAGATGGGTTAATTACTTCATTTAAGGTGACAGTCTCTAATGATGCGAGTCGGCTGGAGGCCGACGAGCTGCGTCTTTTCTCGTGTTCCGTAGGAACACGAGAAAATTCTTTGGAGAAAGATGACTATTAAATAAGTGATATTCAAACAAATTAAAAAATTTTGTGAATAAAGAAGCTTTATTTAAATTAATAAATTGTAAGATATGAAATACTATTAATTAAATCTCCTGAAAATCCTTTCATATCGGGGACTTCTGAAGAGTTGTAATTATAATTAATAATGTTCTTTTTAATAATATATTTAATCTTATTTTTAATAAATATGTTATACTTATTATGTTATACTGACTGGGGTTATTAATCTATCTCTTGGCTCACTGATAGTTCCAATTGATTCCGCCTTTGACTGAGTCCTTTTGAGATTCATTTCGATTGTCACTGCCTTTCTAATCAAGTCATCAAAATTAGTAAAGTCAACAAAACACAAAGCCTTTTTGATTTCTTTTTTGACTCCTGTC
Organism: Schmidtea polychroa; assembly: GCA_959609185.1. Classification (NCBI taxonomy): domain Eukaryota; kingdom Metazoa; phylum Platyhelminthes; order Tricladida; family Dugesiidae; genus Schmidtea; species Schmidtea polychroa. Next base: position 99,962 of record CAUHTR010000200.1, read on the forward strand.
AACAATTGATCTTGGAGTAATTTTTTAACTTGCTTTGCCACTTTTTATCTTGATCTGGTTTCACTTCAAACGCTTTCTCTGCAAGAGTAGTTAAAATATGCACACTCACTTATCGATTCATCTGGCTATTGCACTCAACTGTAAAACCTCTGAACCATCATTCTCTTTATATCTCCTCCAGTCAGCTTGGCTGCTAGCACATCTTTCAATCTAATCCAATCATTTCATATGGGTCGTTTGTCAATTTGTTGCCAGGCCTCTCGCGCTGCTCCTTTTAGATATAATGGTAGCCATTGTACCATAGTTGTTTGGCTCCATCCATTAGCTGTAGCATACATGTAATAGTCTGTCATGAAGTCAACAAATTCCATTGGATCTCCTCCGTACTGATCGACGGATAATTTTTGACAGCTGGCATAGTCGTTTCCATTGTTCACTGGAGTAGTAGATACTGGGATTTTGCTATTTGAGTTGCTCGTCGATATGCTTTCCAATTGTTTTTTGCTTCTCAGATTGTAGAATTTCTCTTGGAAAACCTTTTCTCATCTAAATTTTAAAAATTTATAATTTTTAACTTTACCTTTTGTTTTAATTTTGAATTGATTTCCAAAAATAGTCTATAAATTCTCTCGTAATTTCTCAGAACTTTATTTCAATAACTTCAAAATTTCACCAAATTTACTCTTTTATTTAAATTGCAAAATTTATATTCAATTTACTTTTTTTGACTACAATAATTTATTTTCACTTTCCCTTTCTTTCAATATTTCAAATATTCACCAAAATATTTTTATTCAATTACTACTATTTATATATATATTTTTTAACTTTTCTTTTACTTCAAACACGACAATTTATTTCTTTCCTACTTTTCAATTTTATTTCTTTTTAACAACTTTATCTCTAATTTTCTCTTTTTCTCTTTTCTTTCTCGCAATATTCACCGCCGACTTTGATCATGCCTGGCTCACCAAAATGTTGGGTTTTTATTCGAAAGTCGGGTCCTTTCTGTGACTTCTCGTGTTCTTATTTAACCAAATAACTCGAAACCCAACACAGAATAATTNCGTGTTCTTATTTAACCAAATAACTCGAAACCCAACACAGAATAATTTTATTCAATCTTTATCACAATTACAAATTGTCATTATTTGCACCTTTCTCTGATTTCCTGGTTTCTGCTCCTTTCTTTTCTCTCTTTCTCTCATCGACAAACTGGCGGCTTGCTTATTTCTGAGCTCTCTTTTTATACTGTTTATCAGAGGCCAATTATTTTGAGAATTGCACTTAATTATTTCCCCGGGAATCCTAAGTCAATATTTGAGTGTTTTTGTGATTGTTTTAATCTGTTTACCCTTGATTAGGCCTAAAAAAACATGAACGGTATATAATATTAACATAACAAGGGAATATAGACTTTATTTTTCAATATAAGACCCACTGTGGTCCAAACACTTCCTCCAGCGATGCAAATATTCAAAAAAGATATTTTTGAAGAAAATATTTTTCAAGAAAGGTTTCACATCCTATTGTCAATATGCAGCCTTTAAGCAGATTTTCCTTCTCAAATGTTCATATGTCTGAATAGATAAAAGTTGCTAGGCGCTGTAAGGAAAGTGATCTAAGATAATGTCCATTTTTCTCAATCATTGCCATTGTTTCCGCACTTTTGTGGATTAGGGAGTTGCCTTTGAGGATCTATAAATAGAGACCACGTGGCTTTAGGGAGATTATGATGACCTTTTTCACAAAAATCCGTACTGATTATGTTTCTTTGATCTCAAAGATTTGCCCATATCAATGATTTTGGATGATAAGTTCTAGATCTCATTTTTCGAGAACTCATTTTTCAAGATTATTTCCTTTTCTCTGGACTGACGCTTTGTTTTAAGAATATACATAGACAAAGGAGTTTCTGGTTATTTTCCCTCCGGTTTCACACATCAGAGGAAAGATAACTTGGGACGAACTTTCATTCAATTTTCTTACGTCAGATTCATTCAGATTATATACACACTTCTGGTACTCACATTCAATCGCTGCGAGATATCCTTGATAATGATTTGGTGTTCTGCTTTTACAATTTTCAAACATTCTTCTCTTTTATAATAAAATTTTCACAGGGGCGACCAACTTTCTCATTTTCAAGTACTGACTGGTGACCATGTTTGAACTGACTAATCCAATTGTAAATTGTGATAGGAGAGGGGCTTTTATTGCCATAAGTTGCTTGCAACTGATTTCATATTTACTTATTGTTATTACTACGCAAAACAACGGATTTAATCACACTTTGATACTCGACAGGATGTAGCAAAATTTGACAAATAATTTGAAAAGGTGCTCTCCCATGCTGCTATGCAGGTAAAGATTAAAACAAGCTATATTTTGTAACCATAGATAATATATTATGATTTCACTAGAATATTGTTAAATTACTATTATTTTTTATGGGATAGTCCGTTTATTTATTAAACGCATTACGACGCATGATATAGATAAAATTATATCGCATACACGGCACAGCGGCGAATAGTGCAGTTTATATTTTATTTCATTTCACATATTTTATTTTTTTAAATCTGGATTAAATAGAGTTAGTTGTCTAAATTCAACTACTCGTAATTATCTTGATGCAATGACAAGTAGCATCGCCATTTCGTGCTGAATCATTTGAGGATGGCAGAGAATCTTCCTGAAGACTTGATAAAGAATAAAGAATGATTTAATTAAAGTGTATTATTTTCATTAATTCATTTTATAAATCTTTTTAGCAACACTTCTTAATTTATTTTTATATATTTTTATTGGAGACAGACGACTTTTGTGTCGGAATATTACGAATTAATTAAATAATTCTTACAGAAAATTAATAATCATAACAATTTTATATTTCAGTATTTTTTCAGTACTATTAACATTAAAAGCAAGTAAATAAATAGTCGAGGTAAATTTTATTTAGGAAAATTCATCTATTTCAAATACGAAATGTCTAATATTCTTCTCCTTCTCCTTCACCTTCTTCAGCAACACTATCGATTCCAACTTCTTCGTAATCTTTCTCAAGAGCAGCTAAATCTTCTCGAGCTTCAGAAAATTCTCCTTCTTCCATACCTTCTCCGACATACCAATGAACGAATGCTCTCTTGGCATACATAAGATCGAATTTGTGATCCAATCGAGCCCAAGCTTCAGCAATGGCAGTTGTATTACTCAACATGCAAACTGCTCTTTGTACTTTAGCCAAATCTCCTCCTGGCACAACAGTTGGTGGTTGATAATTGATACCGACCTTGAATCCAGTTGGACACCAATCTACGAATTGGATTGTTCTTTTTGTCTTGATTGTTGCAATCGCAGCATTCACATCTTTCGGTACAACATCACCTCTGTATAACATACAGCAAGCCATGTATTTTCCGTGACGAGGATCACATTTCACCATTTGATTTGCTGGTTCAAAACAAGCATTTGTTATTTCAGCTACGCTCAATTGTTCGTGATATGCTTTCTCAGCAGAGATTACTGGAGCATATGTTACTAACGGGAAATGGATTCGAGGATATGGCACAAGATTGGTTTGGAATTCAGTCAAATCTACATTCAATGCACCATCGAATCTCAAAGAAGCAGTAATTGAACTGACAATTTGGCCAATCAATCTGTTCAAGTTTGTGTATGTTGGTCGTTCGATGTCTAAATTTCTACGACAAATATCGTAGATTGCTTCATTGTCAACCATGAAAGCACAGTCGGAATGTTCCAAAGTTGTGTGTGTTGTAAGGATTGAGTTGTATGGTTCAACAACGGCAGTAGCGATTTGTGGAGCTGGATAGACAGCGAATTCGAGTTTTGATTTTTTACCGTAATCAACACTCAATCTCTCCATCAACAATGAAGTGAATCCAGATCCAGTTCCTCCACCGAATGAGTGGAAAATCAAGAATCCTTGTAAACCTGTGCATTGATCAGCGAGTTTTCGGATACGATCAAGAACAAGGTCGACAATTTCTTTTCCAATTGTATAATGACCTCTTGCGTAATTGTTGGCGGCATCTTCTTTACCAGTTATCAATTGTTCAGGATGGAATAATTGTCGGTAAGTACCAGTTCGAACTTCATCTGAAAACACATAATATAAATCTACAACTAAATAGTCATAATAATCTTACCGACAACAGTAGGTTCAAGATCGACAAATACAGCTCTTGGTACGTGTTTACCAGCTCCAGTTTCACTGAAGAAAGTGTTGAATGAATCATCTCCTCCTCCAATGGTTTTGTCGCTGGGCATTTGTCCGTCTGGTTGGATACCATGTTCCAAACAGTACAACTCCCAACAGGCATTACCCATTTGAACACCAGCTTGACCAACATGAACTGAAATACATTCTCTCTATTTGAAAAAAAAATGTTATACTGGATAATTCATGAAACAAATTTACCATTTTGATATAATGTGTAGCTTAGTAGCTTATTTTTTGAAAAAAAGATTAATAATTTATGAATTTGATTTCTACTATATATAATAAATTGTGTGCCTGAAGTAATCGGTTGCTAAGTGATGCCATTGGCAATTGAAAATACCAAATATCCAAGCAACCAGGTTTCATTATTGTTATAATTTTGTTGATTTGTACCGTCATTTAAAATAATTAATTTGTATCAGTTTTTTGATTGAATATTTTCTTGCATTTATTTTTATATTTCTTATATAGAAATTCTTATTATACTATTTTTTATTTTTTACCAATCATCATATTTTTATTTCTTCTCTACCGATATTTTACGTTAATTAGTCTTAAATTAAAGAATTTTCTTATTTTTGTTTATATATTAAATATTTTATCATAACATTCTGTTTGGTATTTATTTATTTGATGTTCATCACAACAAATTAATGTAATATACTTCTTTTTTGATAAATTAGATCATGCCTGTATTAATGAGGCATAATAAGAAAGAAAAATTTCTAAAATCTAAGAATTCTTACAATTGTTTAAAATTTTATTTTGCAACTCCGCCAATAACTCATAATGAGAAAGATATGATTGATTAAAAAAAAATTAGTGATTCCTTTGATTTGTTTATAATGTCAAATATTTAAAATTATTTGATAATCACATTATGAAAGCATACTATGGAGAGGTTGTGAAATGGTATTAGCAATTTTTCAAAGTTTTTATTTTATGGGCGGAATTTCATGAAATATGGGTGAATTCGAATATGTAATTCTATCTTGTCTGTTTTGCAAGTCTATTTAATAAACATGAAAGCGTAAATATTCTATGGAAATATCATTTCCCATTCATTCGTTATGTCAATGGAGATAGTGTTCGTTTAGAAAATATTTTGATTCAAACATTTTCAAGTACGCATTCTAGAGGTTTCCGTAGGTTGAAGTTTTTAAATGTTTGTCTTATTTGTGATATTAGCTTCTTATTGCTCTCGCACTTCTTCTATTAACGGTAAGACCTTGAGATGAATTAGGATATAACTTTGTAGACTCTTAGAATTAAGATCATTGTTAGCTTAAAATAAATTTTTCTTTTGTTAAACTGTATGTTTGTTCGAGGTTGTTTCCTCCAACTGCTGTTGTAATTAAATTGCATAGCTGCATGGTAGACCAAGCATATTCTTTCTTTCATTTTCAGCACTCGTTGGTTCAATCTTCTCTAATTCTATTGTGATATTATCGATAGATTGTCATCTTGGATATACTGGATATACTGGTACTGTTGGTCTAAATGTTGTGGGTGTACCATCTGCTAAGAGTATCAATCCCGCTTAGATTCGGCATTGATTCAAGCAAGAACCTGGACTCTGACTCTATTTTACTTTTATTACACTTTGACAAGCATTTATGCTCTGACTCGCCTTTGTTCCTATCATCATTATGATCGTCGTTTTTATCTTCCGACTGACACGTAGATTCCTCGCTTTTTCGACCATTTCTCAATTGCGTCCTTACCCTTGTCATTTTTTAAATTGATGATCTGTAATAAAGAATCTGGCCAACAATGGAATACAACCAATAATCAATTTCCATGACCATCCCGATATTGCATATATTCGATGTACACGTAAACACCTTTATAATTTGTTACATATACCATTCGACCACTATTTGTTTGTGATTTCCTTTTTATAAATCGCATTCCATCTGCTGGTAACATAGACATTAAAACTTGTCCCATTTATTTTGTCCACACTGGGGTTGATTTAATGGTATTATTTGGTCTATAATTCATTGTGGTCAAATTCAAACACGCCGTACAATGACTCTCTCCGAATTATTCCCCGAAAATCCTTCTGTAAATTATTCCCGCAAATTACTTCTTTAAAATCCAAAAGAAACACAATTCAGCGACAAAATGTTTATTAATAATTTTAATATTACAAACAGTATCATGAATCAATATAATATCATTTCCAACATTTAAATTTTGAAAGAACCCGATCGTATGAGTCCCCGCGACGGCAACCATTAAAACAAACATTAGAATAATAACATCATATATATTTTAACATTTTAATTACAATTTTTCTCATAATACTCCATTGCACTCTACAACACAAAATACTAAACCCTTCAACATTCGAATTATAATCAGTTATAAAACATTTAATTATAACAAACTTAAACCACCCTTTTACAACAAACTTAAACCACCCTTTTACTCACATCCCCCCGAGTTTGTTTAAGTATGCACACTCTCTTCTTCGTTGCGTGCTCGTATATTTTTAACATGCATACATACCCCATCAACAGAAAATTCCATCCGAATTTACATCTGTTACACACCTCTCTCCACTCATCCATGCAAGACGCATTACCACCCTTTACATAAACGACCATCACCACTCGAAACTTTCCACTGGTTTCATTGTCCCGATCTCTTTCAACATTTTCGTCATTCAACTCGTATGCATATATGGAAGCAAATGGCACGGAGCATTCATTTTGACCCTCGCGCGGCGACGCATTATACCAAAAACAGCATTTCTTCCACGGTTCCCCGCGTTCGTGCCACCATCCTTTTTATTGTCCTGTGGTTACGTTCCACAATTCCATTTCCAGAAGGTTCATACGCACATCTATATATATGCTTCACTTTCCATTCATCACAAAATTTTCTCAATGCATCGCTTTTAAACGCTCCTCCATTATCACTAAGTAATTCTCTGCAAAACCCTCTTTCGAACATGGTCTTTCTTATCGCATTCAACACGCTTCGTCCACTTTCATCTTTTCACTCATGCCATATTGCATACCTCCCGGGTCCGCAGTCCACTACCGACAATACTTCTTTCCCTCCAAATGCACAACATCCACTGCTATCCTGACCCCGTGCCACCTACGCTCAACTCACCTTTCGGCATTCTACACGCATGCGGATCAACGGTAGCACACTTAAAACAATTTCTCACGACCGCCTCCACGTCCTTTCGTTTAACCACGTCAAATTTCTTTTTACAAATACATGGTTCGATCAACGCCAAAATGATGTTTTTTCATGTTCTAATGTTATTTGATCCACTTCAAACACTCGCGCACGCATGCGTTCCGCGATTACGCCCCACTCTCGTCAATGCATCCGCCTTATTCGCTCCCGATGGAATCCATTCGACAGTAACATTCAAACCGTAATCGGTAATCATTTCCTCAATTATATCCAATCTTCGCTTTATCAAGTATTCGTGCATACCTTCACGTGCACCTTTTTCGATTTTGTCAACAGAGCTTTAATCCACGCCACGACCGAAGTTGAATCGCATTTCACAGTTACATCGGTGAATTTCCATTCAATTGCCATCGCCACGCCCTTTCATGAAGGCATCCAATTCAGCCACGTTTATGTGTTTCACATCGTCAACTTTTCGAAGCCATACTGCATCTTCCACACATTTTTCCTTTTGCTCCACGTACACCGCCATCGCAACACTGCTCGCATCCGTATATACTGTAACATTTCCACTTCCATCTACGCTCCATACCCCCTGCGCTGGATCCTCACGTGATATACGTTCCAGCAGCATTTTATATCTCGTTTCGTCTCGTCGCTGCATAATCATCCCATTTAGTACCCTTCATATTTCTTTAATTACGCTACACTCAAGTCGCAACGATCCACATATAGGATAATGCCCTATGACTTTTCCGCATATTGAAACACATCTCGACGCGAACAACTTTCCGTTTCACATTTCAAATCACCCAAGGGACCACGCCCCACCATCGCTGCCATCCTTCTTCCCTTGCAACTGCAACCCTAGTATACGCATGTTATCGACATTTCGTGATCCTTTGTCACTAATCCAAATTGCTTCAAATGATTCACACTTCGCATTCCGCAATTCATTCAAATTCACAATTATGTCATCACGTAGTGTGAAAGTATTCTCATTAACTTTCGAGTTCAACTTGAGAACGTACGACACTATACCATCCATTATTTTCGGCGCACTCTTCAATCCGAATCCCAATCGCGTAAGTCGATAACGCGTTTTGTTGTGTGACACTGTCTGATACTTCCATAGCGACTCTTCAACATGAATTTGCAAGTACGCTCGCTTTAAGTCAACCACTGCCACATTGTCGCCCATTTTCGCCATCTTCTCAACTCAGACCTGCATTCCTGCGCATCACCTGTGTACTACTCACGCTCTTATTTACCGATTTATAATTCACACTGGTCTCACTTTTGTCTTTCTTCTGCTGCACCACAGCAATCAACGGCAATATACCTTCCACGTTTTCATCCGTTTGCACCAATATGCCTTCCTTTATCCACGGCATCAATTTCTTCATCGAATTTGTTCTTCATTTCTTGCGATATCCCATAATTTGCAACATTTTCATGCAAGAACGGTTCTCATTCGTTCCACAACCATTTAACCGTCCACTTATCTCCATCAAACCACGCCTCATAATCCGGATCAATAATTTATGTTCGACCGACATCACCGCCCTAACGCCGCAACCAACACTTTTCACATTATCGAACTTCACACCTCTGACGTTACACGCATTCCGCCCATTTTCGTCAATACATCCATTCCCACTATAATATCGATTCCTTTCAACATCTCAGCCAACACTATACACTGCACATTCATCCGTTCACCTACCAGTCCAACACAACACTCGCATTTCACTACTCTCCCCGCATTTTCCCATTTGCAAGCAATAATCTCACGCTACACGTTTCATGATCACCTTCTTTCGACACACCATTTCTCAACAACGTGTGCGAACAGCCTGTGTCAATCAACGCCCTACACCGCACGCGTTCGCCATATGATTCTCATTCCGCAAATATGGCATTTCCGCACAAACCCAGTCCGATTACGAAAACAATTTCGTGCCAAATGCCCCTGTTTTCCGCAGTTGTAACACACGACACTTCTTACCATGTCGTCACGCACGATCGCGCAGCTTTGCACACTCGTCCCAGTAGCCGTTATCGCTTTCGCTACTCCGACAACGTCTTCCAACGTTAAACTGTCTTCGTTGGGCATTGCCTTAATCGCATTCGACACAGATTTTGGCAGACCACACACAAAGGCACACTTGATCACGTCTTTCGATTCTATTCCCGTGCTCTTCGCTAATTCTCTTTAAGTTTATGGCATGCAAAATCTACCTTATCACTCACACATTTCAAGTTGACAAACATTTCATACGCTGTATATTTGTTTATGCCAAATGTTTTACGCAACGCCGATTCCACACCCCCTTTCACATCTCGTTCTTCCTCAGACATATTCATATACACGCTGAAGGCCGGACCATCCAACAATAACGGCATAATGCGTCTCGTGTCCTTATGCCTTGCACACCGCACACCATTCTAACCCGTTCCAACATTCCTCAACATCCAAACCCCATCATACTTTGTCACAACATTCAACACCCTTATAGACGACTTCACCGAGTCTTCATCCCGAATCCCCCCCTTCATTCATTCCACTTTTTACTTTACTCGTCATTTTAAACAATTTATTTTAAAAATCGAATTTCAAAGTACAAAAAATATCTTGCCCGGATAGCTTGTGGTCAAATTCAAACACGCCGTCCATGACTCTCTCCGAATTATTCCCCGAAAATCCTTCTGTAAATTATTCCCCGCAAATTACTTCTTAAATCCAAAAGAAACACAATTCAGCGACAAAATGTTTATTAATAATTTTAATATATACAACAATTATCATGAATTCAAATATAATATCAATTTCCAACATTTAAATTTTGAAGAACCCGATCGTATGAGTCCCCGCGACGGCAAACTTAAACACAAAACAAAACTTAGAATAATAACATCATATATATTTTAACATTTTAATTACAATTTTCTCATAATACTCCATTGCACTCTACAACACAAAATACTAAACCCTTCAACATTCGAATTATAATCAGTTATAAAACATTTAATTATAACAAACTTAAACCACCCTTTTACAACAAACTTAAACCACCCTTTTACTCACAATTCATATTGAAATTATCCGGTTTATCTCTAAATTGTTCTCCTACTAGTTCTTTAAAGTTCATAGATTTTAAGTGCGCTAGATTACACTTATTTGTTTCGACATTGTAAACAAGAATCGATTCCCTTGTTTGACAATGTCTTTGTTTCATAATACAGAACGGATGAGAGTAGTAGGATGTGTCACCACTGGCACATGTCACCTCTGGCACACAAGGTCAAATTTTAAACAAAGACATATGACTCATCAAGGTCATTGAAACAAAGACCATGACTCATCCGACGACTCATCAAATTTCTCAAGGTCATTTAAACAAAGACCATGACTCATCCTATGACTCATCAAGGTCATTTTCAAGTTCCTGTGACTCATAATATGACTCATCAAGGACAAAATTTTTTTCAAGGTCATTTAAACAAAGACTATGACTCATCAAGGTCGTTTTCAAGGTCATTCTCAAGGTCATATGACTCATACTATGACTCATCAAAAATTTCTCAAGGTCATTCTCAAGGTCATATGACTCATACTATGACTCATCTAAATTTTCAAGGTCATCTGAGTCATCCGATGAGTCATAAAAATTTTCAAGGTCATTTAAACAAAGGCCATGACTCATCCAAGGTCATTCTCAAGGTCATATGACTCACACTACGACTCATCTAAAATTTTCAAGGTCATCTGAGTCATCCTGTGACTCATCAAGGTCGCATGACTCATCCAAGGTCATTCTCAAGGTCATATGAGTCATCGCGATGAGTCATCAAGGTCATATTATTATTTTTTAAAAATATTATTATTTTTATTATTATTTTTAAAAAATATTATTATTTTATTTTTAATTTTGTCAAAGTTCTCGCCAACGAAAATTATTCATTGATAGCTCATTTTAAAGCTCCATCCAAGACCTTTCGAATGAGCCATATATCTTGTTATTAAGATTATTATTTCTAAAGATATTATTATTATTATTATTATTATTATTATTATTATTATTATTATTATTATTATTATTATTATTATTATTATTATTATTATTATTATTATTATTATTATTATTATTATTATTATTATTATTATTATTATTATTATTATTATTATTATTATTATTATTACTATTATTATTATTATTATTATTATTATTATTATTATTATTATTATTATTATTATTATTATTATTATTATTATTATTATTATTATTATTATTATTATTATTATTATTATTATTATTATTATTATTATTATTATTATTATTATTATTATTATTATTATTATTATTATTATTATTATTATTATTATTATTATTATATTATTATTATTATTATTATTATTATTATTATTATTATTATTATTATTATTATTATTATTATTATTATTATTTTTATTATTATTATTATTATTATTATTATTATTATTTTTATTATTATTATTATTATTTTTATTATTATTATTATTATTAATATTATTATTATTATTATTACTATTATTATTATTATTATTATTATTATTATTATTATTATTATTATTATTATTATTACTATTATTATTATTATTATTATTATTATTATTATTATTATTATTATTATTATTATTATTATTATTATTATTATTATTATTATTATTATTATTATTATTATTATTATTATTATTATTATTATTATTATTATTATTATTATTATTATTATTATTATTATTATTATTATTATTATTATTATTATTATTATTATTATTATTATTATTATTATTATTATTATTATTATTATTATTATATTATTATTATTATTATTATTATTATTATTATTATTATTATTATTATTATTATTATTATTATTATTATTATTATTATTATTATTATTATTATTATTATTATTATTATTATTATTATTATTATTATTATTATTATTATTTTTATTATTATTATTATTATTATTATTATTATTTTTATTATTATTATTATTATTATTATTATTTTTATTATTATTATTATTATTATTATTATTATTATTATTATTATTATTATTATTTTTATTATTATTATTATTATTATTATTATTATTATTATTATTATTATTTTTATTATTATTATTAGTGTTTTAATAAAGTAAAAATATCATTATTATTATTTTTATTATTATGAAACATATATATAAATAGGTCTAATAACTTCATTTACAACATTCACAAATATTCATCGATGTCTTCAAACGATCCACAGGTTTGATGTTATAATTATTTAGTAATTTAACTATTTTAAATAAGGTACAAGAATTGTCTATTGATTGGGATCATTCTTTTTTAATAATAGATAAACTTCTAACAATAAATGATGAAGATTATATATTCCTGGCCAAAATAAATAAATCTTTCAAACATCAAGTAATTCAAAATCTATTTGATAAGTTCGGCTTCAATATATCGATGTTGAAATTAACCAGCTGTATAATATCTATAAATAATATTAACCATACAGAAATTAACATGCTTAAGGTTTTCTGGATATGTATGGATTTCAGGTTCGGAAAATATCGCGAGCTTATTGAAATCTTCCTTCTTAATGCATATAAACTTGGTATTACAATACATAATTTACTGAATGAAGTCAGAAAACAGTTTATTACATGTTGTATATGTCGAATTCGAGAAGTTTCTATTCTATATCTGCCTTGTGGTCATATCATTATTTGTTCCTTATGTTTGAAAAACTGTAGTAGATGTCAGAGTTGTGGTGTCATAATCGATGAATATCATTCAGTGTATTTTTGAAATAAATGTTGTAAAACTCCTACTTATTATTATTATTATTATTATTATTATTATTATTATTATTATTATTATTATTATTATTATTATTATTATTATTATTATTATTATATAATTTCAACTTTCTATCACAAATAACTAAAAACATAGTTGATTATTATAAAATTTATAACACAAAAATTATACCATAAAAAGTTGACAAACAAAAATAACTAAATATTTACAAATTTTTTATTCGCCATCATATTTACAAATTTTTATTCAACATCGTATTTACACAAATATAATCACAATGTTAAATAATTGGCCCAAAATAAAACTTTAAATTAATGAATTGAATATTTGATCGAATTGTTGATCTCGAATGACAGGATCCGTTTCAGGCATGACGATATTACCACTACCATCTAAGACATCAACCCCCCTATAATGTCCATATGCAAAACTTGAGTTTTTCCCTACCCAAGCTCTCTTATCGTCGTGATTATTTAAAGCTATTTTTGAGTTTTTAAAAGTAAATAGCTGATGATTCCGGGTTCCTATTCTAGTTTGAGGAACCGACATGACTGTGTTGTTGTTATAGCAGTCTAAATAAGATTGATGTTTGATGTCGGTCCCCGGTAATTTTACGCCCTTAGCCCTCATTGTTGACTTATTTCCTAATAGGCTGTAACATTTAGGACGTAAGAAAACCCATTCACTATATCCTAACCCTTTACTCTCATCCTTAAACTTGCCTATAACTGAGTCAAGTCGCCTGGAATATAAAGGATGAGAGGGATCGTAATTTGAAGTATCTAAAAGGTCATCCGAAATCATCGCTTGTAATAAGATATCTAATTTTAAATTTTTAACCTCTAAAAAGAAAGAGTCGGTATCACCCGCTACTAAATTAATTTCACAATTATAAATATCCCGATATCGTTGTAGCTCTATATACTGTAACTGATACATCCGTAGTTTGGATAGATACAGTACTGATTGTCCGATGTAGCTGGGTCTATCCAAACATATAGAGTCCTTATTGAGATGCGCGGCAAACAGATCATCAGCTATTTCAATTGTTTTTCTGAATGCCGGTTTTGACGAATATGTAATTAATTTTTCAGATGAATTACATAGTCGCAAATTCATCCTCTTTTTAAGGTTCTCTACGGATTTACCGTACAGACTATTATTATATAATTTAAATAAATCTCTATATATTTCACTAACTGCATTAGCACGCAAGTTAGTGTTTTTATCGATATAATGTTTAAAGATATGATTTTGTTTATATTTTATAGCTCTGTGTATATTTACAACCTTAGCCCCAAGTGAAAGATAAAGCCTGAGAAGCCTCCAATGAAGAACATAGTTCTTCTTTGGATAATGCGTGAGCATTAGCTTCTCAACTTTTGAGTTAGGTGGGCACATCTTTTCCGGTCCAATCGGAAAGTCATTTAAAAAATCATGGAAATCAATCGGAATCTCGATATCAACTTCCATAGTATATCCATATGGAAGTGTTTCGATATCCGCAACATTCACACACTCATCCAAAACTTCATTCAAGCCATCATACACCCAAGTAAAATCACCATAGGGAAGACTTTGGCTATGAGCCCAACCATACAGATTATTTATATCAATATACAATAATTCTGTATCATCTGAAGCAGCCGTGTAATGTTTGTTAACAAATGTTAACCCACCCCGTATTCCTCCCTCGTAAAAATTGAACATTTCCATGTCCTGTAAAAGTTCTATGGGTTCCGTTAATGTCATAAGCGCTGAGACCCATGACATACCGGGAATTCCATAGAAATTTAAAGGTTCCAATCCATTGTATGCAATGGCATTGGCCCGGAATTGTTGAAAGTAATCAGCGAGTAGGAATACATCGAGTTTGAGGTAGGTTAACATATAGTCACGCAAATTTATACAGTTTTGCTGCGTCCAGATTAGTTGTGCCTTAGCGTACTCATCTTCGCTAACACCAGACCAAATAGGAGGTAGTTCATATGTAGTCTCAAGAACATCAAACGAGGTAGCAAAATCATACGGAAAAATACCTTTACAGTCAACTATAGTACCTTGAAAGACAGACGAAGTTAAAGGAAGAGAAGTTAGTGTTCTCACAGCCTTAGCTAAAGAGCAATTAACAAATTGCATAGAATCTATAAATCTCACAGCCAATTTATTAATATGTACAATTAACGAAATAAATTTTTCGGTTGAGGTAGGAATTATGTTCAAGTCCCAAGATGGAAAGCCATTGAGACCGTGTTTTAAAATATGGTGGAGGTCATAACCTCGTAAATTATGAAAGACCAGAGAAATGACAGTGGTCTCTTACCGGATTTACTATAGGTTTTTTACATAAGTAGCAATTTCTACAAGATTTAAACTGACATTTCTCAATGAAAGACATCGGTCCTATCAACTTATTACCTTCCATATCATAATACGGTATCACAACAGTAGTAGCAATTTCCTCAACTTTTTTAAGAAAATCAGTAATACAGTCAAGGCCATAAAATTCAAAATATTGTTTAGTATTTTTATAATTATTTATTAATAAAAGGCCTGCTGAACTAGGCATATGAATTTGATGATGACGAACATCAGGGGGTAAAACCGACTCAAAATCGGCATAAATTACAAAAGGTGGTGTTATTGTTTTTGAAAAATTTTGAAATTCGAGATTTTTATTTGAGGATAAAGTGTAAAGGGTTGTACCTGTCTGATTTTTGGAACATAATGCGACATGAATATTAAACGCGTTATCTAATCGGAACCCGTTAAGACAGTGTGGACACCATTGACATCTTATTTGAACGTTACAGTCCGGGTTCCGATGGCAGTTCATTAGTCTATTGATATTGGTCACAGCAGTATAATGATATCGATCCTTATTTTCTAATAATAACAAATAAATTGGGTTTCCATCAGTGACCTTAGATCGATGGATAAGACTTAAATGAGGATGGTGAAAGACATAATTATCAGGGGTTTCATCGTCATCAATTATTATAGTTGGAGTGTATGAAAGCACATTAATGGCTAATTTTAAATTTATGTTTTTCTTTTCAAATTTAGGAATGTTAATTAATTTCATGGGACAATCCGTGACTTCGTCATATTTTAATTCACTCAAAAATTCAGTATATTTAGATACTCTTTGAGGATTTTCACCTATTTGATCTTTCTTTAATAAGTAAAGAATGGAATACAGAAAGCATTTATCGTCGCTATTTTTGATGTTTAGTATAGCTTTCTTATTTTTCAATTCAGAAGGGGTTTTAATATATTGATGTCCTGCCAAGCGACTAATTGGTTCATATTTAGTGATAATAAAATGTATCTCAAGAATGTTGATAACGCGCCATCCACTGCCTAAATATGTAAATTGTTCTATTTTTTCATTTAGTTTATGAACCCCTTCGTTTAAAAAGTCATCAGAAAATGTCGTTGCATTATTAGAAAAGTAATTGTCACGGATTTCACCATCTTTTTCAAATCGAATTAATATCGCAAATTGAATTTTGACGCTCCCCATTTTATTAATTTCTTTTATTAATTTCGTTTTGATTTTATCAGTTAAAATTATTTTAATTAATTGCGCATCTGATACATCAAAACGTAAAGTCTTGATAGCGCCATTTAAATATTTTGTGATTAAGGGTTCATTCTCTAAGGAAGAACCTCCAAATTGAATCAACTCATTATTTATAATATCTACATTATTTATAATAGGTATAATTTCATTATCTACAATATTTTCATTATTTATAATTTCATTATTTATAATAGGTATAATTTCATTATCTACAATATTTTCATTATTTATAATTTCATTATTTATAATAGGTATAATAGGTACAATTTCATTATTTATAATAGGTATAATTTCGTTATTTACAATAGGTATAATTTCATTATTTATAATAGGTATAATTTCATTATTTACAATATTTATAGAGTCATCATCATCACTGATTTCGATGACTTCCTTTTTAATAATTTTATTAGGTATATTATTTTCTATATTTTCAGCAGGTCTTTTATTTTTTGATGTTTTATTTTTTGATGTTTTATTTTGTATAATATTTAAAATATCACAGTTATTTTTATTAATTTCCCTAAATAGGTCTTTTTTATTTACTTTAAAAGAATTTAAATGATTTGAATGTTGTTTAAAAAATTCTTTATATCTAACGCTCTGGGAAGTTTTGCATATGGGGCATATAAAAAATTTGATGCCATTAAATTTATGCATGTAATATTTTTTCATGTTTTTATAGCATGAAATACCATGACCGATTGACGACATGCAATATCTTGGGAAAAAAGAACCTGATAAAAAAAAAATTATATAAATTAATTTTTAAAAATTAATTCATTAACATATAAATAATAATAAAAAATCAAATATCGCAATGTCGATATTTTGATGTTATTATCATTCATTATTATACAAGTCTTTGTAATGAAAACTTGTATAATAATAAATGTTAATACTTAACTATTTAAGGTCATGTCTTTGTTATAACTTGCACATGTATTGGATGAGCACTGCATTTTCAGCATAATATTTTCTTCATTTTCCTCATTTTCATTATTATTATTATTATTATTATTATTATTATTATTATTAATATTATTATTATTATTATTATTATTATTATTATTATTATTATTATTATTATTATTATTATTATTATTATTATTATTATTATTATTATTATATTAAAGAGAAGTAGCTGCATGCTCACTGCAGACTACTATGTAGCTACATGCTTACTGTAGACTACATTATTATTATTATTATTATTATTATTATTATTATTATTATTATTATTATTATTATTATTATTATTATTATTATTATTATTATTAATATTATTATTATTATTTTAACTATTGTAGATGCACATTGCAAACTACAAGGATTTATTTTATAACTATAATTTTGTAATCACTTTTTTAAATATTTTCATAATAATTTCAAAAAACGTAGTATTTACTTCATATAATCATTTTCATCATAAATCATAAATCATTTTCTTCATAATTTTCGTCATATTTTCATCATTTTCATTTTCTTCATAAATTTTCGTCATTATTTCATAATAAATCATTTTCATCATAATTTCATAATAAATCATTTTCATCATAATTTTGGTCATAAATCATAAAGCATTTTCATCATAATTTTGGTCATAATTTCATAATAAATCATTTTCATCATAATTTTGGTCATAAATCATAAATCATTTTCATCATAAATTTTCGTCATATTTTCATTATAATCATTTTCTTCATAAATCATTTTTTCATCATAATTTTTTTTTTGGCATATTTTCATCATAAAATCATTTTCTTCAAGAATTTCATTTTATCATCATAATTTTTATCCAAATATTTAAAAAAATTTTATCAAAATGTTTTTATGAAAATATTTAAAAAAGTTATTACGAAATTTTAAATATATGTAAAAAAAAATATATAAAAAATAAATAATTCTTACATTGGGACTCCATGTCGGAATCATCCTCAGACAGGATATTACCAATTTCATCATCATCTTCAGAGAGGACATTGACATTATTACCAATTTCATCATCTTCAGAGAGGACATTGACATTATTACCAATTTCATCTTCAGAGAGGACATTGACATTATTGTTTTCAGAGAGGGCATTGACATTATTATTAATTTCATCTGCATCAATGTCAACATTGAAAACTGGGGCAATTGAAACATTTTCTAAAATGAAAAATAATAAAATTTACTTTTTTCTTTGAAAACTGGGGCATAATTAGGGGCATCCGTTTGCCCAATAAAGACGACATCATCGTCGCTATTTTCATTATCATTTTCTGTAATGAAAAAATTAATTTAATAAAAATTAAAATTATAAATTTACCAAAGATCTTATTAGGGGCATCAGTTTGCCCAAGAAAAACGACATCATCGTCGTCGCTATTTAAAACCTTTTCTAAAATGCAAAAATTAATTTTAATAAAAATTAAAATTATAAATTTACCGAAGATATTTTCCACATTTAAAATCGAATCGTCTTCGGTAACTTCATGCCAGTCGAATGGTTCTAAAAGAATAAAATAAAATATAATAAAATATAATAAAATAAATTACCATTCGTCAAAAGACTTCTCAAAACGCGATTGTTAATAGGTAAATTGTTATTTTGCATTTTAGTTAGTTAAAGTGATTTTTGAAAAATTTAGAAAAATTGTGACAAATTTTAGATTTGTCGATGTTTATAAAGAGAATGAATATTTTCCTGTCCCAGCCAATGAGAATATGGACACACACACATATACACTGAATATTTTACTCTCTCAACCAATCACACGCATGCATGTATGTAATGTAAATCACTCAAAATTACATGTGACTGCCTTTGTTAGTCATGCCTTTGTTAACTTGCACTGTGCATGCTTCAGGCATAGGTAGTCTTTATGTTACAAATAATAATATTTATTTGAATAATAATAAAATTAATTAAAAATAATAATATTTTTCACAATAATAATAATATTAATAATATTAATAATAATATTAATAATAATAATATTAATAATAATAATAATAATAATATTAATAATAATAATAATAATAATAATAATAATAATAATAATAATAATAATATTAATAATAATAATAATATTAATAATAATAATAATAATATTAATAATAACAATCACAACAACAAAGGAAATGATACATTTATTAAACATCAAATTTTATTAAACATTTTTCTTTAAACATCAAATTTTTTGTACAATAACCAAGCTAAACAATGTTGACCACATGTTTGGGTCAAGAGATTTTGAAACATAGTTTTATTATACACAACAGGTTTTCCCATTGTTTGTAGTTTTGATATCAACAAAGCCGGGTAATAAAAACCCATAGGATCGAACACGAATATATTACCAGGTTTCACATATATAGCTATCCAATGTTCTCCACCAAGATGAGACGATTGAGTATTGACGATTATTGCTTGATTATTGCTCAAATATGGAATTTTATCTAGAGGAAAAACTCCAACAAATTCATTTCCCAATATCTGTTTTCCGATTTTATTGACCTGAACAGAACTACTTAAATAAATCCAGAGTATAAAAAACAACTTACTCCATGATAACTTTTTTATGTTTCAATATGCATTTATACCAACACTGTTCTATTTGCAGTAATTTGAACTTCATTTTCAAATACTCCATATATTATAACATGTACTGGTTCAGTAATAGCTTTTGCAAACTTTATATCCAGGCGTAAATTTCCATTTTGAGGTAATTGACTTTGATTTAAATCAAAATCAGGGGCTAAAACAAATGTAAAAAATGGGTATTTGCTTTTAAAATCTTCAAGAGTTATTCCGAAATTCAAATTTTTATCTAAATAACCCAGATTTCTAACAATACTCTGCATATATGTCGCACAGTAATTGTCATTCTCGAAATCTTGAATATATGTTTCTCTATAATCAGTATTTTTCGACAAAGTCAATGATGTAACACCAAAGTTTTTGAAAATTGAGCTGGACGCAGTATATGATCCATTATATTGTGCTTCACTTTGAAATGTTATCAGAATAAAATTAGGCATTCTTCTGTCACCAAATATTTGTTCTTTATAGAATGATGAAGCACCTTTAGCAATAGCAAATTGTACAATTTCCTTTGTTTTTAATGGATAAATTGCATGTTTTGAATTAAGACCCAATTGATGACCAGCTATTACTGAGGGGTCTACTCGTACTCTTCTCACCAATAATTTTGCATCAACTAATTGACATATTGGTGTAGTAGTTGCACTAGTAAGAGATAATGCAGAATCAGACCTTTTCAGTCTAATATGTACATTAACTCCCGGTAGTAAATATTTCGGTTGATCCATAAAATCAAGTTGTATTGATGAGCACATGGTGAAAACCTTTGAGCCTTTTACCCACTTTTTTCTTTCATCATCACTGCCATAGCCCATAGGAGTAAGACATGTATTTTTAGTATCGGAATTGTAATTTAAAATAGTTTCTATTAATGCCTTGTGAATGAATGTATTATTTCCGCCCTCAATCTTGATATTATTAAATCCCAACACTGCATCTTTAAAAAGAGTATGAAACAGGAAATTGTTCGGTATTACATCTGCATTGGCATCCAAAACTTTTCTATCTTTATCTACAACCTTAATCTGAACAGTCAATAAAGTATCGTTCAAATCTAAATATTCGGTTTGCGAACCATTAATATAAAACTCGATATCATTTCTACTATCGGTAATTGAATTCATAGGGAAAACTTCCTCAAATGCCCCAAATTCTATTACAGCCTGGGGCGACGGTCTATCAAATATACATAATTCAGATTTACCACAAATCATTTTGCAAATATAGTTCCATGTCCTTTCATTCGTTTGTTTATACGTGATATTCCATGTCTTTTACGTTTTGGAGCATGAGCTGGAGCTGGAGCTGGAGGTTTTTCTTTTTGAAACATACCTGCAACCCCGGGTAAAACTTTCCCTAATTCTGCTAAAGCATTTGTTTTTAGAGATGGTAGTATTTTCTGTTCATTCATAATAACATCTTTTGCAGTTTTCATGCCAAAACTACCAATACGTTTAAGAATAGGCAGGGCAAATCTACCAATTGTTCTCAACCATCCTGATCCGTACTGTTTACCAATAAAATATGGTAATTCACCACCAGATTGGCTATCACTATACATACTAATAATATCAGAATTAGCATTTATTTTACGAAAATGTAATGTCAAATGAGTTTTTGAACCTTTTGGAAATTCGATTAATTGACCAGAATCATCTCTTAGATTTATTTCTATATTGTTTATACAAGATGTTGAAACAGGTAGATACATGGGATTTTCTACATTGATTTGTACAACTTCATCTTGATCATGTTTTTCAATCCATATAGATTTCATTAAAGGAACACTAGAATCGCCAACAATAACTGGTTCCACGATATTACTGTAAATGAACATTTGCTGATGATGTTTAAGGATTTTCGGTTTGTTTGTTCCTTCACAAATTTGTTCATTTTGTGTACATACTGGTTTTGTCAATCCTAATGTTTTTGCCAAATTTGAGTCAAATTTAACTTGACTAAGATTAGAATTTATACTAAATCTAAATACTTTATCTTTTGAAGCTCAAAAACTGTTAAAATATCGCTACAATTCTCACCTAAATAAGATTGTAATTGTTCGAGGTCTGTAATATATAAATTATCTTTAAAAGTATATGCATGCTCTGTTATTTCAAAGTATGATAGCTTAAATTTGAATTCCACTAAATTATTAGTTTTTGGAAGTGTAGAGAGATTTATTTTGACTGTATCATTAAATACATTACGTAAATCAGTAAATCCAAGACGTTTAGCATCAGCCACTGTAGAAAATATAATTTCGAATGGCTTATTCAAGCAATTAATAGAAACTATTTTAAATTACAATTCCGATACTAAAAATACATGTCTTACTCCTATGGGCTATGGCAGTGATGATGAAAGAAAAAGCAATTCATGTATAAATATTGACCATCATCATAAATTATAGGTTTCCTTGATTTCGATGAACTCGTCAAGTTATAACTATCTTTATCAATAAGAACACTAATATATTCCGTTACTGTTACTTTCTTATTATATTCAATAACTGATTTGCTATAGATTGGGAATAAATTGTATACAAATGTAAAATCCAACAGAGCAACTTCCCAGTCATTATCCAAATAGATGGGGTTTTGGAGTTCGATGATGAATTTGCTTGCTTGATTTTCTGGATGAATTAATGGACAACTATTGCTCGGCAAAATAGTATAAAAATTCACTTTACTAGGTCTTTTGCTGATATCCATGAAGGGTTTTGATAACCATACCATTTGACATAGTATTGTTTATCCTTACCGACCTTTTTAGTTTTCAATATTTTTTGAATTCTAAATACTTTTGGGTGAGGAATGACTTGTAATTCTTGCTCATAAAATTTCCCCTGTACAATATTATTATCATTGTCTTTGATGACATACATTACAGGATTCTGTTTAGTATTTATTTTTGAAATTACAAAGACTTCATCACTCCAATTTGTATCAAAATTTTTAATAAATGGTGATGCACTAATTTTACTAATTCTAACATGGTCACCGACTTTATATTTAGGTTTTACAATTTTTACAGATTTCTTAGAAGTCAATGATGTTTTTGATGTAATATCAACCGGTCTCAATCCATTCAGTCCTCGATGTGATGAATGATTATAACTTGTTATTATTTTCGGTAAAGCATTTACCCATTTTTTATTACCTTGATGCACGAACAATTTCTTTAATCTATCTCTCAATGTTCGATTAAATCTTTCAACATGGGCAGCTTTGTATTGAGAATGTACCGAATAGTGATTTATTTTCAGTTTATCAAGGATTTGCTTAACTTTGCTATTGTAGAATTCTTTACCTAAAATAATAATAATAATAATAATAATAATAATAATAATAATAATAATAATAATAATAATAATAATAATAATAATAATAATAATAATAATAATAATAATAATAATAATAATAATAATAATAATAATAATAATAATAATAATAATAATAATAATAATAATAATAATAATACCTAAATCTGTTTGCAAGTTATTAGGATGTCCATCTTTAAATAAAATATTAATTGCCTTGGACATTTCATCTGCAGATTTTGCCTTGACTGGTATTGCTCGTGCAAACCTGCTGTATACATTAATACATGTTAAAATATATTTATTCCCATTGTTAATTTTCGAATAAGGTATCATCTCCATCAAATCCATTTGCCATAAATCGTCAATACCGAATGTTTTATACGCTCTTGTTGGAAATCTTTTCCGCATTGGTTTGTTCAAACTGTACGCAAGCTGACCTGATAACCACTTCTGGGTTTCTTTTTTCGAATTCGGAACTCTTTTGTTTAATTTTGCCACTCCACCGAAACCGGCTTCGTCTTCTGGGTTCGTCCAAATCTTCTCCATTACAACAAGAAGATTTAAAATTAAATTTAATGTCGGGCAATGAAGGATTAGCACCCATTGTTTATGATTGATTTCCTACAACTCCACCTAATAATGATAATGCCAGAGGTATCAATGCACCAATAAATCCACCTTGTTGTTTATATATAATTTTCCTCATTTGGTTACGATTTTTATTATTTACTAAAGATAACAATGGTTTCCTATGTTTGCTCAATAAATGCTTTTTTGATTTACTGATTTTAATTTTGCCTTTGACTACTTTAAGTATAATATTGAGTAAATCATCGACAACAAAATTTGGGAATGATTGCAATATATTCATTCTTTTCATACTCGGGGCCTTTAACAATGCATTAAAAAATGGAAAATTGCGATGATTTTTAACTACTTTTTTACTGGTTTTACGGGTTTTACGGGTTTTACGTTTAGGTTTTGGATTTTTCGAAATAAGATTCATTGCAGAGAAATTTTCAGTTACAAGTTTTTTAGACGGTGTATAACTAGTTGTTGGTGGAACCTTTGGAACTTTAATAGTCTTTCTAATACCTTTTCTTAATTTCCTAATATTTTTCACCCTTGCTTTTAGAAACATTATTATTCATAGAGGTTTTCAACTTTGTTTATAAACCATGGCACCTTTTGGGTTGAAAATATCTGTTTTTACTCGTAAATCATCGGGACATTGTTGTGTGAAATCAAGAAATATATATCCATGAGGTATTTTTGTAGCATCTTGAAATGCACTGATAAGAAAATTACGATTGTTAGGGTATGCTTGACGTGCAAGAAAATCAATCACTGTTGCATCTCTAGGATTCTTGAAAATGACTAAATATTGTACATTTAAATTACGTGTTCGATGTGCCCCACCTTGATGAAATAGATTTTGTGTTATGAAAATAACTGTTACACCTACATGTCTGCTGATCTTTGTAAATAAATTATTAAAATCTTTTTCTTTATTAGCTTCTTGATACAAATCATCGATAATAATGACATCACCTTTCTTTAATCGGCTGGACCAGTTTTTATCGAATCCCTTTACTATTTTCATGTTTTTTAATTACAGAAACTTGATTGAGTTAATCCATGTTCTTCATCAGCACCCCTATGCCAATAAATCCTGTTGAATTTTGATTTGAATAAATTTGATTTTAGTAATTTACAAACAAATAATGTTTTTCCACTACCACTCGGACCAACGATTTGGTATACTGCATCATTTCTTAATTCCATTTCAAAATTTTATATATGTGTATTTGTTTATATTCAATGATTTAATGAACTCGTGCTCAATTTGTATATAAAGACTAATTTTCATAAATGATTTAATAATGTTAGCAAATATAAATTATCGAGGAAATTTTGATGTATCGAATATGAGGTTCCCACCAGGGAAACCCCAGCAAATTATCGATAGAAGCGGGAAATATCCGATAATATTTTTCAAGACTGGTAAATGTCGAATCATGGGATGTAAGAAACCTTTGGATATTAATAAATTACAATATCGAATAAATAATATTAAAATCCAATCAATTACCGTTACTATGGATATGGGACATAGTATCAATCTATATAACATGTCGAAAAAATGTGATTGTATGTTTGAACCAGAATTGTTTCCGGCACTAA
Organism: Schmidtea polychroa; assembly: GCA_959609185.1. NCBI lineage: Eukaryota > Metazoa > Platyhelminthes > Tricladida > Dugesiidae > Schmidtea > Schmidtea polychroa. Next base: position 125,911 of record CAUHTR010000200.1, read on the forward strand.
GACTATTAAAATATAATCCTATATGTGTCAACGTGTTTGCTAGTGGAAAGGTTGTCATGTTGGGGTTGAGAAATTTGGAGTATAGAGAATTTGTTGACAATGTTCGAAATGAGATAATTTCATTGGTCGATTTCTAATTGGTTAATTTCTAATTGGTTATTGATTGATTTAAACAAACGGTTTTTTGTTTAGGATTCATTTATTTCACTATGTATAAAATACCAAGCGCCGCGAATTTGATGAAGGAAATAGATGATTATGGTAAATTTTTATTTTTTGTTTACAAATTTAAATATTATATTTTTTTCAGAAGAATATGCTGCAGTCATGCTAAAGAAATTAGCATTTCATTATCCGGAAATCAATGCAGCAGTATACAACAAGCCTGCAGAATTAATCCCCGATTTGGTGTTCAATGCGACGGGGATAAGGATATTGGAGATTTTCCATCAATTTATGTGGGATGTCAAGATAAATCGATCAATTAAACATGTGGACCCAGAATATTTATGTTATAATAGCTGTTCCTGCTGCAAAGCAAGATATCAGCGATATGTAGAATGGGTTTTGGTTAAAACTCTTCGGGATTTCCACCATATCAAGAACGCATTTTGAATGTTTTTAACAAATAAATGTTATTTAATTTTCGTTATTTAGTTTTTGATATTTTATATATTTTGATAATAGTAATAATAATAGTAATAATATTAATAATAGTAATAATAATAATAGTAAAAAACATTAATAATAGTAAAAACATTAATAATAATGAAACACATTAATAATAAATCTGTAAATAGAACATGTAATAATTAAAACACATAAATAATAAATAGAACATATAACAAAACATGTGACAATGCAACATCAATGCATTTTGAATGCAATTTAAACAAAGACATGCTATAATCTGATTGGTTGATAGGCATGAGTCAAAGGTATAAAAACCCTGTAACATTTAAATTTATTCATTATTCACGATGACCAAGAAAATTTCAAAAGCACCGAAAAACCTAAAGAAATGGTACAACCAGTTCAAATGTTCCACAACTACAAAATGTATTTTTTGAAAGAAGAAATCAATATGAAATTGGTTGCACCAGTCAAGCTAATTCCAACTAAATTTGAATTCTTATCCGGCACGCTTTCAATGATTGATGTCAAAACTATTGATGATGTTTTTAAACGGATAGATTCGAATCTATCGTGTAATCAACATGCGTGGTTCAACAATAGATATGCAAGATTTTATGATGCTTTTGATGAAATCAGTTTCAAAGAAAATGAAAATTGGTATATAACAATTGCAATCCAGGGATATAAAGTTGATAATAATGATGTATATTCTCCTATTTGGAAAATTATGTCTGCTAGACTTTCACAAATATTTTAATGTTATATTTAATAAATGTATTAGTCAGATTTGTTTTTCTCTTTATTAATTGCAACATAAATGCAAATGACATGCAAATTTAACAAAGAAAATCTATAAACAAACTTATAATATAGTTTTAAAGTGATGAAAATGACTGCAGAAAAGGTTAACATGATTAATTAATTACCGAATTATTTATTATTTAGAATTTTTAATCAACTTTTTGTTGGAAAAGTTAGCAGAAATATCTGGTGTGAAAATTGAGGACATATTATCTATTACAAATGCCTTAAATATCGGCTGGATAGTTGAGAGTGAAGATACAGGATTTGATGATGAGGAAGAAACTCAAGAAACCGATACTTAAGAAATTGATGAGGAAATCTATGAACCTATAGATGAACCTATAGATGAACCTATAGAGGAACCTATAGAGGAACCTAAAGATGAATCTAAAGATAATATTACGAATGATTGTATTGATCATGTCGTTGAAAATATAATGAAATGTGGAGATGACGACTGCGAATGTGTTAATTAATAAATCTTAGTTAATTAGTGTTTGTAAATTTATTTAAAATTTTATTTAAAAATCAAACAAAATAACTATATTAATTTTTATTTAAAAAATCGCGATAAAACATAAAAAATAGCAACACCTGTTGCAAGTTTTACATAGTTTTTAAATTTTCTTTTCTGATCATCTATTTCCTTCGCATTTCTGGCGAGTTGATTCAGTACGCCCCATCCGCCATTGGCTTCAATCCATGGTTGAAACTTTGACTTGATTATCTAGAAAATATATATTTATAAAATATCGATTATAAAAGTATTACTTCTTGAGACCACTGATAATAATGTTCAGAGTCCCATAGACTTCTTTCGATTATAATTTTCATATAAGCGAACCCTACTAGTATTCGGGTCCACTTCATCTCCTCGTCGCATAGACAGTTAAAAATCCTATTAAAATAGAATTTCTTCGTTTCGAGGGAATCGGAATTGAGCACATCCTCATAATCAATGTGATTTCCTTCTATGATCTTTTCTGTCCGATCGACCAGGAAACTTAGGCTTTCCATAATATTCTTGTTGACGAGTTCTCTTAAAAGATTTTCCATAAAATGAGACATTTTTACAATAATTTAAAATATGATGTTTTATTTATACTAATACTGTATGATTTTGATTGGTTGATAGACTATAAATGTAAAAGAAAGGTTTTGATTTGATACACCATGAAAACTATATTCATATTGCTAATTATTATAACGAGTGTGTGCTCACACAATACAACAATAACAGTGGAGTCTTTTAATAAATCAATATGTGTTTGTCCGAATACAGCCAAGTTGATGGATATTTTATATATTCTCGACAAACCAAAATGGTCAAAGCATCCAGGAAAAAGAATATCTCAAAGATTGGAGAATTTAGAAAACAGTTATGAACTAACATTTGAATATATACAAAATATAAAAATTAAATTGATTGAACATATTGAAGTTTTCAATAACTCTATTGCTGAAAATAAAAAGAATATGAAAATTATTGATAAGAAGCATGATTATTTGTTAAAAAAGATTGAATTATTATTAAGAGAAATTCAAACAATCAAAGGATCAATAGAATATCTGAAAATCAATTCAACGTTACCAATTTCAAACAATATTGCTGCGAATAGTAGTACATCAATATTTAGTTTACCTTTGTTAATTTTACATTATTTTATTGTTTAAATAAATGTATGTTTTGTTGATTTGTTGATTTGTTGAGCGTGACAGTACCCTTGTGAGCATTACCCATAGGGGGACAAAATATTTTGTCGGATAGACTCGGAGTATATAGATTAATAATAATAATAATAATAATAATAATAATAATAATAATAATAATAATAATAATAATAATAATAATAATAATAATAATAATAATAATTATAATAATAAAATAAAAATAATAATAATAATAATAATAATAATAATAATAATAATAATAATAATAATAATAATAATAATAATAATAATAATAATAATAATAATAATAATAATAATAATAATAATAATAATAATAATAATAATAATAATAATAATAATAATAATATCTTTAGAAATAATAATTTTAATAACAAGATATATGGCTCATTCGAAAGGTCTTGGATTGAGCTTTAAAATGAGCTATCAATGAATAATTTTCGTTGGCGAGAATTTTTTAAAAATAATAATATGACCTTGATGACTCATCGCGATGACTCGCATGACCTTGAGAATGACCTTGGATGAGTCATGCGACCTTGAAAATGACCTTGATGGGTCACAGGATGACTCAGATGACCTTGAAAATTTTAGATGAGTCATAGTGTGAGTCATATGACCTTGAGAATGACTTTGGATGAGTCATGGCCTTTGTTTAAATTACCTTGAAAATTTTTATGACTCGTCGGATGAGTCATATGACCTTGAAAATGACCTCTATGAGTCACAGGATGACTCAGATTACCTTGAAAAATTTAGGTGAGTCATAGTATGAGTCATATGACCTTGAGAATGACCTCGAATGAGTCATATGACCTTGAGAATGACCTTGGATGAGTCATGGCCTTTGTTTAAATGACCTTGAAAATTTTTATGGCTCATCGGATGAGTCATATGACCTTGAAAATGACCTTGATGAGTCATAGTATGAGTCATATGACCTTGAAAGTGACCTTGATAAGTCATTGTCTTTGTTTAAATGACCTTGGAAAAAATTTTTTGCCCTTGATGAGTCATATTATGAGTCACATGCCCTTGAAAATGACCTTGATGAGTCATAGGGTGAGTCATGGTCTTTGTTTAAATGACCTTGAGAAATTTGATGAGTCATCGGATGAGTCATGATCTTTGTTTCAATGACCTTGATGAGTCATATGTCTTTGTTTAAAATTTGACCTTGAAAAAAAATTTTTTTTACCCCCCCCCCGGAGGGGGGGTGCCAGAGGTGACATGTGCCAGTGGTGACACATCCTACCACTGATGAGTTTGCAATTTTCCTGTATCATCATCGAAAGCTCCTTCGAACTCTCTCAACTCCGTGAGATCTTCTTCCAGCACAACTGTTTGCTGAATAATTTTACCATTCATTTTATATGGTTCACCTTCACAATCACCATTTTCTTTCATAACTCCTTTTACAATTATTGCTTCTCGTATTCTATGGTTTAAATTTGCTTTTAAACGAATTTCTGGACTTATTTTTAATTCTCTTGTTTGAAATGCTGTTAGACAGTTTTCTGGAAACACCTCGACTAGCCTAGGTATCGCATGCATTTTTATGAGTGACGTTTGGCTCCATTTGCCACAATAGAATATAAATGTTGTATGTTTGATAATACACTCTCTCACTTGAGTTCTTCGCAAACCAGACTCTTGATACAAATAATATTTTACGTCATTTTCTATTTTTAAATTGCTCGGATACGCACCTGGGCATTCCGATATATCTACTACCGAATAAATTTTTCCCATTTCAATTCGGGAACAATCATATGAAACTAAAGATGATGTCTGCGTAATTATTACACAAAACGTAATCACCATAAACATCGCCCATGGAAATATCATAGTTTTTCTTAGTTCTGGCCTAATTCTCTCATCTACTCGCTTTTGTGGTGGACTCATATCGTGATTCTCATTTTCTTTTCTGTTAGAGATGAACATAGTGTTTTCCAACCACCTTTTTCCTTTTCCCAACTTGTCTGACTTTGTGAATGCATGGTTCCAATTTCTAAACAACATAAGTTAAAGCTGTTATTATCACTTCTTTATTAATTTCATTTTTGTTAAATTTTCAATTACTGATCTCTCGCAAAAAGTATTCTCTTCGCCAAATTTCTGTATCACTTCAGGAAGCCTATTCTTCATCTTTTTAATTTCTCCTTTTAGTTCATCCTTTACTTCTATTTCTATTTCGAACATCGGATATACTGCTTTATTGAGATGTTTCAATATTTGCTTAGTTTCGTCGACATCTTGTTCTAACCTCACTAAATATTTCTTTATTTCATATAAAGTTCTAACTTCAATTTCAATTCAACTACTGAAATGACAAATCAAAATCCCGAATTAAAGAAATCTGGACTAGTAGTTGTAACTCTGAAAAAAAATACTTACATAAAGGACATTGCTTAAATAATGACAATTGGTATTTCGTTGTTATTCAGATATTTCACTCTTTCTGTCCTTATTACTTTATATATTTTTCTTAAAATAAACAAGTATATTTAAATAAATGTGTTTATTTCTACAAAAACATAAATCGGAGTAACTATGGTATACGGCAGTGTTTCTCAAACGGTGTGCCGTAAGGTTGAGCCAGGTGTGCCGCGAGACTTTTTTACCAAAAAGGTTTGTAATAAAAAATTACAAAAACTATATCAAGCTTTTTATTGTGAAAAAGTCGCTTCTGTGGATCAAAATTACAAAAAATTGTCTTAATTACACTATAAAAATCTCGTAATCATATTTAATTAGTATAGACTAAAAATTACCTTTTTTATATATAATTGGAAAGTCAAAAAAATTTGTAATAATATTTGATTTTTTGGCAGGTGTGCCGCGAGCTTTTCTAAATTTTTTAGTGTGTCACGACCGAGAAAAGTTTGGGAAACACTGGTATACTGGACGCAAAAACAACCCCTGTAAAATAAATTTTTTTTTATAAATTTTTGACTGAGATCCTATTACTTTTATTATATATACTAGTAGTTTATCAGACAACATAATTTGATGCCCTATGGATACTGTTACCTAGTACATTAGAAGCAAAAATTTAGAAATTAATTTTTGCGTTCCGTATACTATAGTTCAACTCATAAATCTAATATTTAAATATGCATTTTTGGTTATGTACAATATTCAAGTAGAGAGGCTTGTGAATGTATATATATATATGCTATAATGACGAAGACCGTACGATTCCAGAAACCTCAAAAACAGTATTGGATAATACCAATAGAAAAATGCTAATAGAAAAATAATCAAGCGTGAAAGGGTTAAATGAAAATAAATTACTTTGTAATGTGTAACGTCTACATGACATTACATATGCCGATATACGTATTATTAAATCAGAAAATTCGAAATTTTGTCCCATCAAGTATAATTATATTTGAGGACGACGAAATGTTAAAATTAATATAAACATAAAGAAAACAATTTGCGGGCTTGATAATTAAGCATTGATTATTGTATTAGAACAGTGGTTCTCAATTAATATAAAAGCGCGGAACACTGACAAAAAAATACTTGCCCACAATGAGTGACCAATCACAAATTACTATAAATCTGTCGTAAACGTAAACAATGTCTTCTTATAAGCAAAGAAAATACAACCCTCAACAATAACAAGCAATAAAAACACTTTTATATTTATATGTTTATATATATGTGTAACGGCTTTCTTATTAAATCATCTTATAAAAATTAATTGAGGTTTTTGATGATATGTATCTTCAATGCAAATTTAAAGATAAAATGTCATTTTTTCGCCGAACACTGGAAGCGTAATCGCGGAACACGGGATGAGAACCACTGTATTAGAATATGATGAGCTATTCAAAACATTTGAAAATGTAGTAATGCAGAAATTTAAAATAGAACTGAAATATGCAATTGGTAGTCAAATTGTAATGGGAAAGGCAAATCCTAATGTTAATTTAGGTAATATTTCCAAAATAGTGAAGTTTTTAGTTATTAGAGATGTAATTCCAAAAGTAATTGGGGGTATTACCTTTAAAAAAATAATTCAGTACATATTGGTCCAGCTCGTAGTGTGTTCAAACTGTACACTGGACACAAGCGCCAAAATTGAAAAGGCGCCCTCAAGACAAAATGAAATTTAAATTTTGTTGACGCGCTACCCGGTTGACGCATGAGTTTATAACTGCCAGGGAATGATGGTCCTTCACTATCATTACATTCATCAATTTGTCAACCTAAACGGTACGCCAAAATGACCATTCTTACGTCATGATACCCATGATTAGCATCATGTGCGTAATGTATCCTGGTTGCGAAACAGGAAAAAATATATATGTATATTATATATGTATATATCTAATGTCATGTATCTAATGTCATGCTCAGAGAAATTAACAAAATTCTGCTCATATGATAGTAATTATGTGATTCTATTGCCTGCAGAATGTTTAACTACCTTAGACTTTTGACGCCTCAATCACTGCGCTGTACGAAATTTAATTCTACTCGACGATGCTCTCAATTCGATTTTAGATTCAAATTCGACCGATGTGTTATAATTTCGCATTTTTTCATCAACTCTCTATCATCTGCCTGCGACGAACCCGAAGAGAAGCCTCCACATTTCGACCCAAATGTCAACCGAGCGGCTGAAGATACAGTGTACTCGCCAGTTTTGAGCATCCCGAAGGTACTCCAAACCAAAGTATACTGTCCTCAACTCCACTATTACGATGATGTTGTCTATATTCATAAATAAACACTACAAATGCCATATGAGTTATTATATCAAATTAACATTAAAATCATATTAATTATCAAAACATTATTTAAGTAAACTCTATAAAATTGTGAATGAAGAGAAAAGGGAGTTTCGATTAGTAAAATTTAATTAAGTTACTACATTATACTTGTACAGACATGAAAATATTCAGACAGAAAAAATTACCGGGTTATCAAAATTTTCTTTAATAGGTTTCGCTAAAATTGAGTCCTTAATTTACTGAATCCCAGATGTCGCTATGAAATAAACGCGTGTAAATTGGTTTGAACGGTGCTGAATACTGAATGAGTTTGAATAGCTTTGCAAAATTAACAATCTGAATGATTTAAAAAATGACCTGAACAATTTAAAATTTAACAGTGAAAAAATCGTGTCTGGTAATTCCTTAAATAATTTTTGGGGGTAAGGTTTCTGACCAATCACAGTTGGTCTGGTTTATTTTTTATTAATCTATTTTATAATTTCGCGTTTCTATTATTTTATTGGTTAGTCGTTCTATTTTTAATTATTTTAATTTAATGTTTTTCAATTTTAATTTTTGGATTAAATTTCTTATCTTAGTTGTTATTTTATTGTTATTTATTGTTATTTTATTATTTTATTTATTATTTTTTTATTATTCCTTGTTTTCTTTTCACCTTTTGAATTTATTAACTTGAATTTATTAATATTGCTGTTTTATCAATTATTTTTTATTATTCCTTATTTTCTTTTCCCCTTTTGAATTTATTAATTTGTGGTTAATTCTCATCTTTTTTATTATTTTTTTATTTCCTAATTCTCTGTTGATTATTATGTTTTTTGTAACTCAATTCCTGCGTTTCTGCTTCCTATTTTCCATGTTAATTTTATTTTGCTTAATTTCTTTTATTATTATTTATTATTTTGTCGATCTTATTTTCTTTATTTTATTTTCGTTTTTACTTTTTCTTTACGTTATTTAGGTATCTACACGACCTTTTCACTGTTTTCTCTTAGCTTTTCTTACAACAAGAAACAAGAATTTTAAAAGAAATTTATTATACTCATTCAGTTTTCAGCCCAACAATTTTGACAAAAAGTATTTACAAAAGAATTTTTTTTAGTTTTTAACAAACGAAAAACAACAAGCCGGGCCAGCATATATATAAAATGAAAGTGAGTGATGTATATGAAACGTTTTATAGAAGAAAAGAAAATTAATTAAAAAAATATAGAAAAAGAAGACAAAGAAATTGGAAAATTGATTAAGGAATACGAAAATATAAATGGGATATTAGAAAAACAGAATTAATAAAACACTAAATAATCAAAACTTCAAATTGATAAAAATTATATTCGAATTAAATTCAATTTAAATTAAAGTTATATTGTTGGCAAAGTTTTTTAAGAGTTTTTGAAATGTAGGGACAACAGATGGTGACGCATTTGAGATTCATAAACCCGGGGTAAACCTTTGTACAAAATTAAAGAAATTTAAACAACTAATAATTGATTCGTAAGAGAAAATGATAAAATTATAGTATACTTTTATGAAATGACGATGCAGAGTGAAGATTGATTAATGAATTATGGGATAAATCCGTTTGAGAATAATATAATAATAGTATTTGTAAAAAAGGAAATAGAACCTGTATTAAAAATATATGTATGTCAAAATGAGTGAACTAAATTCTGAATTCTGAATGGAAATAATGATGTTAAGCCACATTCGATGGACACGTCTTTCAGCAGAAACGCGAAGTTTTCCATCGGATAGAAAAGGTACTGTTAGCCGCAACAGCGTCGAATTCATTTTCAATCTCCATAATTAATAAATTAACCAAATAAAATTACTATATTTATTTTATTCACAAAACTGCGCTTTTTTGTAATATTTAAACAATCTGTTCGAGGCTTTTTTATAATTTTAATTTTGATGCTGATTTCAATGCTGGTTTAATAAATTTTAATATTTAATATATTTTAATTTATTTTTATATTTTAAACTTACTTTAATTTATTAATTTAAATATTTATATAAAAATTTATGTAATCCGATAAATACAATTTAAATGTTTATTAGCAATATTCAGTTTTAACTTAAACGTGAATTCTACCTTTTCATCCCCCTTCTTTAAATTCTTTAATCTTTTCAATATTCCTGATTAAAGACTTCCCACTTTTATCTCTCAGCATATAACTGCGATCGTGTATTCGTTTTGTTACCGTGTATGGTCCTTCATATCTATCTTGATCCTTGTTTCGTATTTCTCGTTTGATTAACACTTTGTTTCCAATATCCAACCTCCTTGCAGTTGTTGTTTCCTCATTTTGTCTTTTACTTTCAATTTTCAATGCGATATCGTTCCTGTTGATTCTACTATCATTATACCATTTTGATCTATCAATTTTCCTACCAAAAATAATTTCAGCTGGGCTTACTCCCGTTGTTTTTTGAATTGTTGCGTTGAGTGTATATTCTATATCTGGAATAAGGTCTGCCCAGTCTTTTGTATTTTCGTCTTTCAGCGATGCATTAATAAAATCTCTTATTGTCCTGAATTGTTGATGATATGGACTCGAATACACTATCTCGAACCCTGCATTTTTGCTTATATTCTTTATGCTATTAGCTTCAAATGTTTTCCCGCAATCTACATGTAGTTCTTTGGGTGCCCCAAATTTTAGAATCCAGTTGTTTAACAATATCTTCCCAATTGTCTCTTCATTCTGTTTATTTATTGCTGTTAACGAGATGTATTTTCTGTAATGGTCGATTATTGCGCAAATGTATCTTTTTCTGTTAAATGTTTCTTTCATTGGGCCACATGTCCATATATATTTTTTCGAAGGGTTCGGATGCTTCAAGTACTTTTGGTTTCTCTTTTATCTTTGTTGTTACAACTTTAACTTTTTAGCACGATTTGCAATTTGATATTGTCGTTTTTACTTCCTTCACTAGATCTCTCATATCAAAATTGTTTTGTATGTATTTGATAACTTTGTCAACTCCAGCATGGCACGGTAATAGATGTGTTTTGTTAATCATTTCTCTTCTTTTTGCTCTCTGGTATATTCTTTTATCTTTGGTATAAATAATATTATCCTCTATTATAAACCTTCCACTCGTTTGAGTTCTTATTTTATTTTTAATCTCCTCTATTTCATCACTATTCATTTGACATTCCTCTCCTTTGCCTTCAGACATTATATTTAACAATCTGGGTTTCATTCTTCCCATTTTAGGATTATCGTGTTCCATAAGGCATTGTACACATGTGCCACACGTTTTCCTCGATAACATGTCTGCGTTAGTATGTAGTGTATCCTTTCTAAATTCCATTTTTATATCAAGGCTACTTAAATAGTTTATCCAGGTCTGGAATTGAGCTGTAATTGGCTTCTTTGTGGTTAGCATAAATGTTATTGCTTTATGATCTGTACGTAGTATAAATCTTTTTCCATATAAATAGTGATTGAAATGCCGACAAAAATAATATATAGCCAGGAGTTCCTTTCTTGTAATACAATAGCCTCTTTTGTGGTCATTCATCGCATGTGAGCCATATGCGATAACTTGCTCATATCCCATGTCATTCTTCTGTGATAAGACTGCGCCGATTGTATCGAAACTTGCATCCGTATCCAGTATGAATTCTTTCTTAAAATCAGGAAATACCAAAATCGGTGCGGTTATTAATGCCAACTTCATATTCTCAAAAGCCTGCTCACAATTTTCATTCCATATTATTTTGTCGCTATTTTTACCACATATATTCTCTAAAGCTCTTGCCTTCTTTAAGTATTCTTTAATAAATTTTCGATAATAGTTGCAAATACCCAAGAAACTCCTTAAATTTTTCACACATTTCGGCCTTTGAAATGATTGAATAGCTTCAATTTTGCTCTGATCCGTTTGGGTGCCGTTTCTATTTATAATATGGCCTAAGAATTTCACTTCGCTTTTCAGTATTTGACATTTTTGAGGATTAATTCTTAGTTTAGCTTCTGCGATTTTCTGCAATACTCTTTCCAGCAGTTTATATTATTCTTCCATTGTGTTAGTAAAAATTTATATATCGTCCAGATAAACAATTACCTCGTCTTTCCATAAATCCTTTTATATCTTCGTCATGAGCTCTTGAAAAGTTCCTGGTGCTGCCGCGATGCCAAACGGCATTCGGTTGAAACAGAATTGCCCCTCTTTCGTTGAAAAAGCTGTTTTCTCCTGTGAATCTCTATCCAACTTCACCTGATAGTATGCGTTTCCAAGGTCAATAGAACTAAAATATTTAGTTCCATGCAAAGCATTTAATATCTCGTCAACGTAAGGAATCGGGAACACTTGCCTTTCAGTAATTTTGTTAAGTTGTCTAAAGTCCAAACAGAGTCTGATATCCTTCTTTTCCTTTTTCCAAACGCACACTAAAGGGGTATTCCAAGGTGAATTACACTTCCTTATAATATTATTATCCTCCAGATTTTTAATGGCCTTGTTTATTTTCTCTTCAAAGTTTATAGGCTGTCTTCTGGGCTTTATCATTATTGGTCCGCCATTTGTTTCAATTTTATGTTGAATTAAATCAGTGCATCCAACATCCCACTTGTCAGCCATGAAAACACATTTATTTCTCTTGATAATTTCTACAAGCAATTTATCTTCTTTTACTTTCAACTTCTCTATCGCATGTTGGAATCTTTCTTCATTTGTAATATTCCTCCCAAATTTAGCATCAATTTCACATACGTTCGTTAGATATCATTTCAGCTTCTTGAATCCATCTTAATTCAATACCGAATTGTTTTTGTAATTCTATACCCCCAATAACATCTGGGACAATGTTTTGTACGACGGTAAAGGTCACTATTTTTGTTAGCTTCCCTATATTTACCTCAATTTGAACTTTACCTATAGTCTCCAATTTACTGTCATTTGCACACCTTAGCATTTCATCTGTTTTTATTATCTCGACTTTGTCCAATTTATCCTGCTTTAGACATTACATTAACTCGTGCTCCTGTATCTAACAGACATTCAATTCCGCGCCCCTGAATTTCAAGTGTTATACTTGGTCTACCTTGCATTTTATGATAAGTCATACGAGGTCCTTTCCATTTGTCTTTCGTAAATATATTTTGTTCCACTTTGTTCTTTATACTATTGAAATTTCATTAATCCACCCAATCTTATCTTCATTCATATCAAATGACTTTTTTAGGAAACTATATACTTTTTCTCCTGTTCTTTCATTGCGACACATTATTTTGCTGTTTTCATTTCTATGATCTATACTGCTACTTTTATAAACATTAAAATTAGTTTTATCATCCATATTATTACATAAATCTTTACTAAAAAAATTAAAATTAGCTACATTATTCAAATTATTTACATTATAAAAATTATTTACATTATTATAACCAGCATTTTCATCAAAATCAAAATTACCTAATAAATGGCTCCTATCATCGCCTCCTGTGATGGAGCTTCCTCGTTTGGGTATTGCATTTCGTCGTATTTCTCTTCGGCTTCACTTGAATAATTCAGTTGATAGTTAGCATCTTGATTTCCAATTGCTGCTACCTCTCTTCTGTTATACTGATTGTTCTGTTGAAATCGCCCCCCTTTATTTCGGTGTGCTGCATTATTTCTTCCGTAATGATTCATTTTCGGCTTAAATCTTTCTAGGTTTGTATAGCATTCAGTTTCTTTACGACCTTGTAGATGACATCTCCTACACTGAATATTTGGACATTCTCAACGTACGTGTCCATATAATCCACATCCAAAACACTGAATCCTCCTCTTCATAGTACATTCTCGGCTTAAATAGCCTGGTTTTTGGCATGTCCAGCATACGACGTTCTTAGTCGCTTCCAATGGTTTTGACATTGGCATCGTATTTGTCTGTGCACGTCTTTGAACGGCATCTCTGTAGGTTTTAACAGGTTTCATATATGTTATAGGTCGGATGTAGTTAACATGGTTTATAGCTTTATTCACTTTCTCAACTTTTCTAATTGTGCTTTTAATTTTTTCTGACGTCTTTAGTTCTTGCATTTCTATTTCCTTTTCAACTTTTTTCTGTCGAGCCCCATTCATGACCAGGCACTTTTTAATTTCTTCTTCGTTCCACTCATGTCGCAGTAAACTTTTGGTTAATTTCTCTACTTTTTCGATAAAGCGGTCTGCTGAATCGGATCCTTGTTCATAATTTAGAGCTTCCTTTAAGTCTTCGAATAATGATTTTGGCCTCGAAAATGCTGATCTGAGCTTCTCTTCAAATGTTTTTCCTTCTGCTTTATCATATTCATCGTATAATGGTTTATCCAACAGTGTGGTAACCAGAATCATCTGCATCTTGACAGATGTTTTCGTAATATTAAAAAAGTTTTGGCATTCTTTGATGAATTCTTTCAGGTCGTCGTCTCTGTGGAATTTTTCTGGTAGCAACCTGCTAATCAATAGGTTTGTTGGCGTGGTCGCCATGTTAGCCACAACAACGTCGAATTCATTTTCAATCTCCATAATTAATAAATTAACCAAATAAAATTACTATATTTATTTTATTCACAAAACTGCGCTTTTTTGTAATATTTAAACAATCTGTTCGAGGCTTTTTTATTATTTTAATTTTGATGCTGATTTCAATGCTGGTTTAATAAATTTTAATATTTAATATATTTTAATTTATTTTTATATTTTAAACTTACTTTAATTTATTAATTTAAATATTTATATAAAAATTTATGTAATCCGATAAATACAATTTAAATGTTTATTAGCAATATTCAGTTTTAACTTAAACGTGAATTCTACCCTTTCAGGTATCTTTTTGATAATTATATGCAGTCAAATTCTGACAGTAGTTGTTTACAGAAAATATTAAGACTAAGAAGCTGGTTTTCTTTATTAACATTAGAAAAATAATACAACACAACTGTCATCATTTCATCTGTGAAGTCATCATAATATTGTTTCAACCATTCTTTGTTTTTTGTCACTGATTGATCGTATATTGAATTCAAAACTTTGGATAATTGTTCAACACTTTTGCTAGTAAACATTTGAATTTAAATAGAATATCATATTCCTTCTTTTCGGCAGTTCCATATTCTGCTTTAGTATTCCTTGACATGAAACGACCAGTGGCATTTGACTTGTAAATTTAAACGATGTTCCAGCATCATATATAAAACTATCATTTGCTGCAATTATTCTGTAGATACTTGGTCTTATAGAAGTGTCATAATATTCACCAGATGATTTAATAACATTTTCATTTTCCATATTTAACTAAAGCCGAAAATTTAAAATATTCACATAAATAACCCGTTCAAACGAAAATTCCCTTCTTCCAGAAAACAAAAATCAATTCTATTTTCTCGCGTCTGTGTGCGCACACTAACAAGAATCGGTCTAATCATACCGCGCGCACAGACGCGATAGAAAACCCACGCCAAATCGGCGAAAACAGTAGTTTTGTCAAGATTGCATCTAATTTGTCATAATGAACCCCATTCAAAAAGCATTAATTTTCCTCTGCCATCTCCTTTCTATTTGAACGTACTTAGGACAAATTGGGCACTTATGGAACATGTTCCCATATAATTTAATATTATTTTATTTTAATGATGTTCCTTATAATTAAAAAATTAAAAAATGTATCCAAGACAGAAATATAAAAATTAAAAAAAAGGAATCAAGAAATGAATAAACAATAAAATACATCAATAATAATTTATTAAATAATAAGTTTTTATGCTTTCTAGTAAGAAATTGTATGACTATTTAATATTCTTCTCCTTCTCCTTCACCTTCCTCAGCAACACTATCGATTCCAACTTCTTCGTAATCTTTCTCAAGAGCAGCTAAATCTTCTCGAGCTTCAGAAAATTCTCCTTCTTCCATACCTTCTCCGACATACCAATGAACGAATGCTCTCTTGGCATACATAAGATCGAATTTGTGATCCAATCGAGCCCAAGCTTCAGCAATGGCAGTTGTATTACTCAACATGCAAACTGCTCTTTGTACTTTAGCCAAATCTCCTCCTGGCACAACAGTTGGTGGTTGATAATTGATACCGACCTTGAATCCAGTTGGACACCAATCTACGAATTGGATTGTTCTTTTTGTCTTGATTGTTGCAATCGCAGCATTCACATCTTTCGGTACAACATCACCTCTGTATAACATACAGCAAGCCATGTATTTTCCGTGACGAGGATCACATTTCACCATTTGATTTGCTGGTTCAAAACATGCATTTGTTATTTCAGCTACGCTCAATTGTTCGTGATATGCTTTCTCAGCAGAGATTACTGGAGCATATGTTGCCAACGGGAAATGAATTCGAGGATATGGCACAAGATTGGTTTGGAATTCAGTTAAATCTACATTCAATGCACCATCGAATCTCAAAGAAGCAGTAATTGAACTGACAATTTGACCAATCAATCTGTTCAAGTTTGTGTATGTTGGTCGTTCGATGTCTAAATTTCTACGACAAATATCGTAGATTGCTTCATTGTCAACCATGAAAGCACAGTCGGAATGTTCCAAAGTTGTGTGTGTTGTAAGGATTGAGTTGTATGGTTCAACAACGGCAGTAGCGATTTGTGGAGCTGGATAGACAGCGAATTCGAGTTTTGATTTTTTACCGTAATCAACACTCAATCTCTCCATCAACAATGAAGTGAATCCAGATCCAGTTCCTCCACCGAATGAGTGGAAAATCAAGAATCCTTGTAAACCTGTGCATTGATCAGCGAGTTTTCGGATACGATCAAGAACAAGGTCGACAATTTCTTTTCCAATTGTATAATGACCTCTTGCGTAATTGTTGGCGGCATCTTCTTTACCAGTTATCAATTGTTCAGGATGGAATAATTGTCGGTAAGTACCAGTTCTAACTTCATCTGAAAACACATAATATAAATCTACAACTAAATAGTCATAATAATCTTACCGACAACAGTAGGTTCAAGATCGACAAATACAGCTCTTGGTACGTGTTTACCAGCTCCAGTTTCACTGAAGAAAGTGTTGAATGAATCATCTCCTCCTCCAATGGTTTTGTCGCTGGGCATTTGTCCGTCTGGTTGGATACCATGTTCCAAACAGTACAACTCCCAACAGGCATTACCCATTTGAACACCAGCTTGACCAACGTGAATTGAAATACATTCTCTCTATTTTGAAAAATTGGATAGTAGATTATGTCTAGAAATCAAAAATTAAACTTACCATTTTGATATGATGTGCAGCTTAGTAGCTTGTTTTGAAAAATTTTGAATAATTTATGAATTTGATTTCTACTATATATCATAGTGTGTGCCTAAAATAAACAAGCGCGATTGCGTAGTGTTGCTATTGGTAACTGAAAATGCCAAATATCCTAGCAACCAGGTTTCATTATTGCGTTAATGTTTATTGATTCTTATTGTCAATTTAAATAATTAGTGATGTACTGTATATTAAAATTTATTTTTCTATTAGTTAAAAGTAATGTATTTTATGATTATTATTTTTTTTATAAACTTATACCATAATGGTTGATTATGGTTGATTATTTTACTCTATTATTGGTAAAGATCGAGTTTTAAATTTAGTCGGGAATTAAAAAAATTATCATAATAAATTAAATGATTTCTATTTTTTATTAAGATGATTTTATTTCATACAAACAAGTGTATTTCGGCAGTTTTCCTGTCATCATCGGGTAGGATAAAAATAGATATTATAGATTTAATAAAAAAATTGCAAAGTTTTCATTGCGTATAAAGTTTAAAATTTTTTGATGATACACCTGTTAGTATGGAATAAAATCATGCATAACATGAAAAAATAATCAATATTCTATATATTATTGAAACACACAAACTTACCTGTATTCCAAATTTTAATATTGTAAGGACTAAAATCATTTATTATAAAAAGTGAGAATGGGGTAGAAAAAAATTAATTTAACATACAAACACAACATACACCAAATGGCTAATTGTATATTAAATAAAATCCAGTCAATTGCGCTTTGTGTTAATTTTAATGTTAACCGTTTGCGGACGGAATTAATTTTAATAAGTAGTATACGAAATATACGAAATCTTTTAGTATACGAATGCCCGATATCGTGGTATGATTTTTTTCAAGTTTGGCCAGTACAGCTCGCCATTATACATTGTTGAACGTCTGGAACAAAATTCGTGGCCAGCGATGCTGGCCTTCCGTCCACAAACGGTAAAAGGTAATTTATATGTTAAATTCTATGTAATTAAATGATTTATTTTCTTTTTTATTTAATATAAATATAATATTTAAATATTTTTTCGATTTTATGATAAAAGTGGTAAGACATGTATATATTTATTTTAACTTGACAAAACTTAACATTTATCCTAAAATGCCTTATTTCATCATACATTTAGAATAGAACCTTTTAATGTGATTATAGTAACTTCTCAAATTACTCTAATCTGGTTTTTAGAGTTCTTTATTAACTGCTTGGTGTATTGCAGAAAATCTGAAACTACTAAATTCATGAGTTGAGAAAACTTTAATCCTTTCTCCATTTTCAATTTTTCTAAATAACTTAATAATTACCTTAATAATTACTTCATATGAATCGTTCAATTAATCGTTTTAAAATTAAAAATTTGGAGTTTATTAAACGTTCTTTTGTGTGTATTTTTTATTATAGAAATTTTGTGAACCATGCTTGTGTGCAAGTATTTTTTACTTCCAACAGAGAATATTTCTATTCGTTCATAGTACAAGCCATTATTTAATGTCATAGATTTAATTAAATGCCACTTGGCTATGATACACGCACACTTATTATTGGTAGGTTTTATTTATATGATTAATCTTTAAATCAATGTCCATATAGCCATATTCAATTGCCTGTTAGTGTATACGCTAAAGTGCAATTGATAATGGCTAAAGTGGCCATTAATAAAATCAAATCCAGTCGATTGCGATTTGTCTTAATTATAAAATTAATGGTAATTTTTAATGTTAAATTATTTGTAATTAAATTATTTATTCTCTTTTTTAATACAAATATTTTCAAATATTTTTTAGATATAATGATAAATGCTATATAGTAATATAGTTATTTTACTATAGAACAAATTCCAACAAAGAGAAATGCCGGTTAAAAACAGACCAGTTATTACATATTGGAATTGTTAGGAATTGGGTCAAATGAGTCGAGAATGTCGGAAACCAAGGGTTCAGAAATGCTTCCAATGTGGAAAAAGGGCACCAATCGAGAATGTGTAATCAGAGAGCACAGAATGCAGAGATGATATGTTTTGCGTGTAAAGATTTTGGACACAACAGAAGAGAATTCCCATCAATATCGTGCTCAGGATGCGGCAGAAGAGGCCACTTACGATTTCAATGCTGGAATCAGACAGACAGAAGAAGATACACAGACGAACGTGGACCACCGAGACGGACACAAGTAGCCTCGTTTCAGACTGATCAAGCCGAGAACGACGAAAAGATCTCATGTGAAGACGAAGACTACCCAAACCAAGAAGCTCCATCTTTAAGCGAGATGATCGGAGCAATGAATTAATTGGTAATAATGACTATTGTGTATGCAAGTATAAATTTATAAGTAGTTATGAATATATAAATAGTATTAGTAGTAAAGTGAGTAGTATAATTCCTTTTGTAAATAATGTATTTAATGTAGAAAATATTAATAATAACGTGAGTAGTACAATTCCTTTCGTAGATAATTTAAATAAAGTAAATAATAAAATTGTTGGATGAGAATAATGCAATTAGAAATAATTGTAGCAGTAGAATTGTAAGAAATATATAGTTGAAAAAATAATGAGCTGGAAACAAATTTTAAAACAGCGAATCAATGTGAAATAATAGAAAATGTAAAAAATAAAGTCAGTAAAAAATAAAGTTACGGATATTCATGATGCAATTATTTTAAATATGCCGAATGAAAATAATTTTAAAAAAATAAAAATTGATGACGATAATAAAAAGGAATGCGGAAATAATTGTACTCAAATTTTATCGATAGATGACGTTAGAAAAATTAAAAGAGCAGAAAATATGATTGATGCACAAAATAGATGGGATAGAATATTTGATACATGTGACTGTAGAATACAAAATAGAAGTGAAACATATTTAAAGAAGGATCAGTATAATATTGTTTATGATAAAATGGGTGGACGTCCAAGTGTAATAATAGGCATAAATAATTACTTTAAGAATTGTTTATTAGATACAGGAGCTAGAATGAATGTGATTGATAGTTCGATTATGAAAGAGATCGGAAATCCAGTTTTAAACGAACACGAAGACAAAATTTGGTGCGCAAATGGTAATCCATTAAAACCTTTGGGAAGAATCAAGCTTAGAATAAATATAGGAAGTAGAGAAGAAAATATTGTTTTTGTAGTTGTTGAAAATGTATCTCCGTCGATAATTGGAGGAATCGATTTATTGCACAGGTTTGACATAAAATTAATGAAAGTTATCGGAAATAACAGCGCAAACGCAACCGAATATAATAATAATATAGAAATATGCAACATTGAAGCCAAATTTTGGAAAAGAACGAGTGATGAACTTCGGTTTAAAAGAGCAATAGAATTAATAGGATTAGGGTGTGAAAACAAGCTTTATGGAGTAATAAAAAAAATGCGGAAGTATTTATGATAGATAAGTGGGATATAGGCAAAACCAATCTATTAAAGCATGATATTAAAACTGTTGAAGGACCAATCCATTTGAACCCAAGAAGACAATCAGCTCACCTAGAAGAAAATATTGAAGAAGCTATTAAAAATTTGGAAGAAAACAGTATAATTAGGAAGTGTGACTCACCATGGAATACGCCATTAGTATGTGTCTGAAAGAAGGAGAAAAATGATATTCGATTATATTTAGATTTTAGAAGTTTAAATAAAATGACAGAAAGACAAATCTTCCCAATGCCTAATATCGAACAGATGTTAGATTCGTTAAATGGATCAATGTACTTTAGCACCATTGATCTGAGAAGCGCGTATTATCAGGTTGAATTGACAGAAAATTCGCAAGAAAAGACAGCGTTGTCAACAAGATCTGGACAGTTCTGCTTTAATAGGATACCATTCGGAATTTCCACTACTCCAGCTACATTCCAAAAATTAATGAATATGGTTTTAGGAAATTTATTATGGGAAATTGTTATAGTGTATTTAGGTAATATTTTGCTGGGTCTTGGGTCGGGTCAGAAAATATTTCCACATACCAGGGGATGATAGTCCTAAATACACATACAGTATTTCATCGCTCCGAAGGACCCTTAACCAAAACCCACACGATCACACTCAGAGCATGACACCCATGATGCGTATCATGTTGGTGCTGTGCCATGTCGGCGAGCCACGATGAGACAGGTGAGCCCCTGCCTTAGGACTACTCCCTCAGCGTAACTCGACTTAACTGTTACTCGACGGCCGTTAGAAGGACTTACGTCATTTTCATCACTCAAAGATATCATGCATCATTCCTGCCATCGACCGATTCCTATTACGACATTCAATTCGCTTGTTTATCTCTGGGTAATATTCAGACAAACCCTCTCAATCAGTTCATTGGTCACCCTACAGCGAGAAAAGGTATTTACAAACGACAACTACAAGATATATTCATTCGAAAAATACATGATTAACATTTTTCATATTATAGAGTTCAAATCATAAGGTGGTTGAGGAAGTCCCTGCAAAAAACTCGTCAATGTCGAAAAAATCTCGAGTATCCTCCTTCCACGCCGCGCTGGTGGACGGAACTACCCTGAAGATAGGGAGAGAATGAGGAGTGGATTCCGTCGGAGGCACCGGAGTTGGTAGTTGGGCGGCGGCGATCAGGGCCGCTTCTCTTTCGGCCTGGAGGGCCCTCCTCCTCTTCGTGCGCTCGGCCCTAGAAGGTTGCCGGCGTTTGGTGACTTTCTTTGCCTCCGGGAGAGTGACCGGGGTCACTAGATCCATCACTATTGGTGCAGCCCGACTAGTGCCCATGTAAACGGGGTCCGAAGAAGTTGTAGGTCTTGGGGCACCGGAATTAGTGACACTGTCCTGATTGGTGGACGTTGCGATGGCTTTCAGTTGAAGGTGATGGGACGGAAACAGATTATCCTCATTCGAAATTGGAATGTCTACTATTCTTTTCGTAACCGACGCCTGTACGTAAACCTGGTGCAGCGCCACAGATTGTTCTTTGATCAGAGCCCGTAGAGCACGGCTCTCCTCGATCAATTCGTTACGACATCTTTCCGCCCTGGTGAGCCTGGTTCTCACCTCTTTCATCTGCGCGGGGGAGAAGTATGTTCCTTCTAAATGGTCAGCTTTCTTCTTGAGGAGGCCGTTTTGAGTCTGGAGCGTGTTTATGAGAAGGTTCTTGTCCGCGCAAGAGAAGCACAGGCGTAAGACAGTGGTTGGTATGGGAGTTTTAGACATTCTGAACAGGTAAACAAATTAAATGCCGTCGCCAAGTTTTCTCAAATCTCAATACATTCTTCACACTTCATTCAATCCGTTACATCGAAAAAGAAATAATGATGATCACCATACTAAGACAATAACTAAGAACAATCGTGATTGTAAAAATAATATTAGAAGCATAACATTAACCCCAATCAGGACAACACCAATAACTCATCATAATTATTACCCTAACTAATACCACAAATCATAAACTTAAACAACAATCACTCAATTCCCCAAACATCGTACTAGAGAAAGATGGGGCTCTGATTTGTTCAGCAAATGAAGAGAATTTTCATCTAATTTTATTTATTTATATTTGTTTCACGCGTCCCGAAAAAATAACTGGTCAATTCAGTTTATAAAATTTGTAGCACCCGAAAAGAACCCCGCCAACACTATATTGGAGCATCTAGATTTCTTAAGTGGGTTCCCGTTGCCTGCTGGGAGACGATCTAGGTTAAATTAGCAATTTAATTAAATATGATTGCACGATTTTATCTCGTGTGTATAGTGAGATTTAACTTGATCGCGAAAACTGCATTGTGAGAATTGGCAGTAATTTTATCAATCACATTGGGTAATAATGAATTCAGTGTGGCTACTCGAATTATTATCTCACCCTGGTAATTATGTGCAGTTATATTTGTTATCCTGACAGAAGTATTGGACTACTCAGGCCGTATTATCCGGCGGATGTCGTTATCTGAGTTATAATCGGTCTTCGGTGCTTATGTGAATCTATCTGATGCATGTTCGGGGATTTGCTTATCTCTGCTGGTGGATCGTGCTAAAATACAACTATTGGTTCTCAGTGGCCGAAAATTATTTTGTATTCAACCCTGCCGGTAGGTATAAATTTGATGCACCGAATTTTAAAGGTGAATTCCCACCATGTTTCAAGAACCTACTATCGGGGTTGTAACGATATCAAAAAACTATTTGTTATCGCAATTTAAGAAAGTTTCAACTCTCATGATGTTTACATCATCAATACGAAATTTGATCGGGTACGAGCAGTAAATGATTGCTGTCATGATCTCGTCTTGTTAGAAACTCGTTTATACTGACTAGGAATGTTTATTCTTACTGGGCGAGAAAATCCTGCCACCTATTCGGATGTTTTCTGAAAATCGAATTTATCGAGACGAATCTATCTGACTTTCTAAGTTCGCTATATTGCAGTTATTCGAATAGCAATTTGTCAATTTTTTCTATTTGGTGAGGTTGAGTAACTTGAATGTTTAAAAGATCAGGAGTCTGGCATTAGGATTTCCGATATAATGGTCTGACGAAAGATCCTAGTTTCGACGACGTGCTAATAATCGATCAGGAGGGCGTTTTTATTGGAAATAACGTCGACGAACAACGAGTCAGACATCCCAGCCATTGCGAGAATCATTCACGAGAAACGTTTACAAAATTTCCACTTGCCAACTGATTGACACGAGTTTCTATTCGCTCCTGTGGTGACGGATCAGTGAGGAAACCCCCACAATGACCCGTTTTCAACCACTGCGCCGCTGATGCAACATCTGGCCTTCTGGCAAGAGGAACAACTAGTGTCCCTCGAGCTGTGACCAGCTGAGCCTCAGCTTCGCGGAAAATGCAAGAAAAATACGATTTCATTTACTCATCAAACCTTCTAAATAATGTGCACAATAATAAAAGGAAACATATCTAAATCATAGGTGTTATTAAGCATGATTGCATTTATAATCATAAAATTTTTACTAGTTTAAAACATTTTACTACAAATAATGGATAAGTAAGGAAAACACTATCGCTTTGAAATATTTAATCTTTCCAACAAATTACAGTTACTTTCAACATTTTAAATTACTAAAAATCTTCCAATAGATACCAATAAAAATTTTACTTGAATTCTTGATTTTCCTTTCTGTCGAAAAATAAAATGGATCCTCGAGTGATTGGTGGCTAGAAGTTTTTGCAATTTGTCCTAGATTATCGGCTAGAGTTTTCGAATATTTCGAGAGTTTGTCCTTGAAAATCTTAACAATGCTCTGGGTTAACACTGTGTATGCAACAAACAAAATTTTACCTTAACAATGCTCTGGGTTAACACTGAAAATTCTGATTCAGTGTTTCCCTTATATACTTATTTTTGTGTTTATGCGAGCCAATCAAAATTGAGCGCGGTGTAATTTTTTATTTTAATTCGGTTTCTTTGTTTTTCGTGGTTTTCTTAGTGTTTCCTTATTGTTATCTTTATTTTTTATTTGTTTTCTTATTTATTATTTAATTTCTATTATTTTACTATTTTTCCGGTTTTCCTATCTTAATTTTTCATTTTTTATCTTTTGTTTTAATTCTTCTTAGCTGATGTGTTATTATTTATTCTTATTGTTTATTTGTCTGTATTTTTAATTTATTTTCGATTTGTTTCTGTTTTTTATTTTATTTCTTATTGTTTTCCTTTTATGCCTTTTATATTATTACCTTTCCTTCCAGCCCAACAATTTTAATATTCTCAAAAGACAAAGAAGATCATATAAAGAATAAATGAAGTATTAGAAAAAATTAAAGAAGCAGGATTGAGAACAAATCTTGAAAAATGCAAATTTTTGGTGAAGGAGACAAAATTTCTTGGTCACTTTATAACTTGTGAAGGTGTTAAAGTCGAAGAAGCTAAAATAGAAGCAATAAAAAGGTTTCAAAGACCAAAAAATGTTTAAAACAATTGAGGAGTTTCTTAGGACTGTGTAATTATTACAGAAAATTTATAAAGAATTATTCAAAATTCGCAAGAATATTAGAATCGATGTGCGGAAACGATAAAGACAAGTTAGTTTGGTCACAAGAATGTCAAGAAAGTTTTGAGGAATTGAAGAAGGCACTATCAACTACACCAGTTCTAATATATCCTGATTATGAGAAAGACTTAATTTTGAATACGGATGCTAGTTTCGACACCATAGGAGCTGTTCTGTCACAGATTGATGATCTAGGTAATGAACGTGTTATTGCCTATGGTTCACATCGATGAGTAAACATGAAATAGGATACTGTATCACGAGAAAGGAACTTTTAGCAATTAATTACTTAGCACAGCATTTTAAGCACTATCTTTACGGTAAGCGATTCCAGCTAAGAACGAACCACAAAGCTATAACATTTTTGATGACAACTAAAAAACCTATAACGGCACAATTTCAGACATGGATAAACTTCTTGAGTAGTTTAGATATGGACATTAAATATCGAAAAGGAATTGACCATTCGAACTCTGATGCGTTATTGGGAGATAAATGTGGGAAATGTACACAGTGTATGGAAATTCATGAAGATGCAAAGACAGAGAAAGTAAAAACCAGATTGTTGGCAATGACAGCTACTAAACATGGATTCAATGGCAAAAAGGTAATGAACATATGAGAAAAGCAATTGATAAAAATGAGACTACAAGATTTAAAATCGACGAAGATTTAATTTTGACAAGAGAAAATAAAATTTGGATTCCAAAAGAAAATAGAATAGAATTTGTCAAAGACATGCACAAAATGCTGTGTCATGCTGGATGTAAGAAGTAATAGAATTAAATTAATAAAATAAGGGCAAATCCCTGCTAAAATATTTCAAGGGTAGATTTTAACTTTAACTTTAAAGAGATCCTTGAATAACTTTAATTTTAAAGGATTGTTTGGATGTAAGAAGTGCGAATCCTGCCCAAAGTGTAAATATGATATGGATGGATGGATGGATTGTTAGTTTGTTTTCCGATGATGAAACCGAAGGTGACTGAGTGTCACGAACAAATAAGATGACGCGTCATCTAACAAGTTCAAATATCGATTAGACACTCAGATAGTAAGAAGTTCACCAAACATCACGATAAAGAGTTTTATACACACGAAATTACACAGTTGGACAGAGAATAAATCGATGCGTGGGCAGGGGGCAGAGAAAATATGGTAGTGGTGGACGCACATACAGCCTGTTATAAGGACCCGATCGAGAATTTGCAGTCTGATTTCTAACAAATGTCGAATCCAATCGATTATCCCTGGTGAAATAATAAGGAAGCAGGAACATCTTCAGTCGGCCGTTATCAAGCGTCCAAGCTCGAACAATAAGACAAACAGAAGCCCCCTGAACAGTTCAGTCCGTGGCAAGAGTGGTTGTTGAGAAAAATCGAGGCTGCTCCCATTTGTGCATGGTACACTTTAAGATCGACAAACCAACATCGCAATAATTACCACACGCCCCGTTCTTTCAGTAATATTAATCAATTGCAGTCGAACGTTTCGCCGATGACCTTGCTTAAAATGAAAACAAATATTAAAATTTCGTACCCGATAATGAATAACTTACTAGTAATCGATGTCAAGTTGAAGATAACCTTGAAATTTCCCCACAAACTGAGAACAATCTCTATTTCAGTTGTAATCCCATCTCGTAATAGCCAATCCATTGAAGACTGACTGCCACGTCAAAACAAGTTGTTAAAAATCATACACCAGCTGTGAATCGTCTCTATTTCCATAGCACTCGATAAAATATAAATAGCCCACCACCAATAAATGAGTCCCATGTGATATTATCTAATGCCACGTCACTGAGATAGGTAGGCAGATGAGGAGAAGATTCTCTGCGAATGTGGGGTGTGTAGAGAGAGAGAGAATCTCTACCCGCTACACACCTCGCCAAAATAAGCCAAAGGGAATGTGCGAAATTCCATTTCGACTAAAATATCATATGGCAAATCAATACAAATTAGAGGCTCCAGGTAAATGCTCGCGTAAGGTACCATCAAAAAGCATCTGGTTTGACGTCAGAGAACCGCTGCCAACGGACAGAGGGGATATGTTGAAGATAGAATTATGCCCATCCAGTAAGATTGATTAAATATTTGCAAATCGTAATAATAAATTTTCATTTTTTATGACGAAGTTGGAACTGATCATGATTCATGGATAGGAATTTAGGGATTTGTTGAGTGGGAGGTAAAACAAAAACTGTCGGGGAGGGAAAAACATCTCTTGGTCTAAACTAGGGCACATTCCTCATGAACCAAATGTTCTATTCATCTAACCCGTTATCGACAATCACCATTGGAATTTTTATTTATACTATTTCGACTTTTAACAGTCCTTATGCTCTTAAAGGAAAAATAATGAATGTATACTCCAAATGACTAACTTGCGTCTTGGGAATATAATTGTAGAAAATCACCTTTTATTATGTAATAGATAAATGAATCGGGGGAAAACCCAATATGTACCGGCACAAATGTTTGGCTGTTATCTTTCGAAACTGCCAAACTCAGTGATTCGAGTAAGATTCGGTCCTATGAGAAATTTCCTTTGAGGGTATTTTTAATAACTACATCCAGCGCCGTCTCTTCCATTGTGCTAACTGTGCTAAGCACAGGGGGCGCCGTAAATTTTATAAAACCCATAAATTTGATAAAATAATGATGTAATATATAATATTAATATATATTAATATATATTAATATATGTATATGTATCTGGAGCTTCAATTACAGTGATGAATAAAGAAACATGGAATAAAATTGGCAGTCCACGGTTAAGCAGCAGTGAAATCAAAATATGTAGAGTTTTTCCAGGAACTCAAAAACCACAGAGATTTACAGAGGCAAATGTTTATCGTGTTGGGTTATCAACTAGGTCAACACTCATTCACTCTCTACTATGGGATGAAGGTCAATCAATCTAAGCAAACCATTTTGTCGACCGCTAGTCAGACACCCATGATCGTTCTAACATCATGACACCCATGACTTATATCATGTTGGTACTGTGCCATGATGGCGGAATATAGTGAAACAGGTGAGCCCCTACCTTAGGACTACTTCTTCACCATATTCCGGCTTACCCTTCTCCTGACGGCCGATAAAAGGACTTACGTCTTATTTCACTCATCGAGACTTTAGTCTACGCTATCCCTTTTTCTCCACAGATACACGACCTTAAGAACCAATTACACTCCACCAAATTATATCATAAATGTTTAAAACCACCGACCCCACATGAATCCAAATCATTTGATTGCACAAAACACGCACAACTGAAAGAAAATTAAATTTACACCAAGATGTTCGATCGAGATTACGCAACCAGACATATAGGATCACATAGAAAACAATCTACTCAGTTCATGTATTTACACTCACAGATTACGCGTTGATTTTTTCATAAAGTAGATGGTGAAGTTTCGGCGAAGATCTCATCCAAGTCTAAAAAGTCCGTGGCGCTCTTTTCCCAAGGAGTACTGGACGGTGGCGCAACACGAAACTGCCCCGTTAAAGCAGCTGGCACCCCTGGTTGTGTTTGAAGGGCTATTCTAACCCCTTCAACAATCAATTGTGTCTCCCGTTCAGCTTGTAAGGCTTTACGTTTTTTATTTCGTTCAAATCGAGTCGGTTGGCAACGCTTGGTCTTGACTGGTTGTACTGGAATGGTATTCGATTTTTGTGGTAGTCGAATTTGGAGTCACCTGGCTGACACCAGTGATGCGGACATCTGGAGTTGTGGGCGATAGAAGGGTATCCACACAACTCTTACATGATTTACTCGTCGACTGAACCGATTCAAGAGAGTAATGATGAGATGGAAATGCATTATCCTCTTCAGAAATGGGGCGATCTTCTTCGTGAGGGTAGCCTGCACATAGACTTTATGCAAGGCTTCGGATTGCTCCTTGATGAGCAACCGTTGTGAGCAGCTCCCCCTATGATGTTATTTCGACAATGTTCCACTCTTGACAGTTTTTTCCTCATCTCTTTCATTTGTGTAGGAGCGAACCACGTTCCTTCGAAGTGGTCCACCTTCTTTTTCAATAAGCCGATTTGTGTCTGCAATGTTTTGATGATTTCATTCTTATCGGCACAAGAATAACATGGCCGAAGTGTCGTCGGTGTTAAGGGATTGTTAGACATGCCTAAAATGAAAACGAAGCTATAACATTCGATATTCGACGGCAAAACCTAAATTAGTAAATGAGAGCAAGCACAAAGATCTTTAGATGGACATCTTTTCCAAATAAAGCTATTGAATTAAATATCGACATCATAACATTTTACCAGCGGAAGGTAACAACTTCCGACATAATATTCACCTCGGTAAATTGAAATAAATGTTCCTTTTACTTATAAATGTCTAATACCGATCAAATTGCCTCATGAACTATACTTCCTGTAATGTGTTGTTATATTTTGTTTTTTTTGTTTTTAACTAGGTTCAGTAATTTTTGGTGACATAGTTCAGCACGTGTCACGTTTGGAAAAGATAAAAAAATTATATAGCGATAATTTACTATGGTAAATTATCGCTATACGAAAATCGATTAAAAAAAATTGAAAATTGAAAATTGGAAATTGGAAATTGGAAATTGAAAATTCAAAAAACTAAACTAATTAAAATCAAACGCTAAAACCTTAATCTAAGAATTCATTAAAGAAGATCAGAAGATATTAATTACCAAAAAGTAACAAAGACTCTGAAATTCATCAATTTCATTTAACTACCTGGTGATATTCAATCCCATCCTCTAGAAAGCTAAAGTCGGAAATTTTTCTAACTATCCGGCGATATTCGATCCGGTTCTATAAAGTATTTATCTTTGTAGTTGAATAAAAGTTTATTGTTGATTATAGTTTATTATTAATTATTTTTGTTAGGTATTGTATACCCACTAATAGAAAATACTTTTTGACAACACACACGCACCCCGATTGTCCAGCCACTTATTTTTTATCGGGGACTCTATAGGGTCCTACAATTATTCCTAACACAAATCACATATAACAAAACATTCCTAATTTAAGATTATCGTTGGCTATTTTAATCAATGAGATCAATTCTGGATATCTTGAGAATATAGTTGCGTAGTGTACTTTTAATTCAAACTTAATTTAAATGAGTGATAATACGAATTAAATAAACTAAGCCTGATTTGATTTAAATTATTTCGTATAACATCAAAGGTTGATTAACCTAATTAAACTTTAATGAGATATAACGACGAATGAGAAAGAAAAATCGGTTGAATTTTAAGTACTTTAAGTATGGCAACATTTATTTCGGAATGATACACCTGTCTGTAGCTAATGTGAATGAGAGATTAAGTTATGCTAAATGGGTAATTAAACCGGCTGTAACATTCAGCCAATCCGCAGCCAGTATTGAGTATCAGGTATCCCAACCACATGTTGTCTCAATCGATTTGATGACCTAAATTGGTTGGAAACTCAGCGCCCGTTTCTTAACTGAGTACGGAATAATCACGTAATCATTACCAGCACTTGAAAAATTTTCAATTTCTACTCACCGTGTGTACTCAATTCCCACTGCATCTATTCTTATCAGAATCTAGCATGATTATGTCATCTGTCTGTAGAGTGAAAATTCTCATCAATGAACGCCTAATGGAGCAATTGTTTATTTAGACGATATTCTGCTATATGGTAAGGACCAGTCTGAACATGATGAGCGATTGCGATAAGTTTTTAAAAGAATAAAAAAACAGGACTAAGAATAAATCCGGAGAAGTGCGAAATTTACAAAACCAAATTAAAATTCCTTGGTCACACCGTCAGTGAAGATGGAATGCAGAGAAATTCAGAGAAGATCAAGTCAATTACAGAAGCGACGAAACTTCGATCATTTCTGGGTTGAGTCAAATAAAGAAGACGGTTCAGAAATAGTTATCGCATACGGTTCACGAAATCTGAAAAGGAATACTGCGTAACCAGGAAAGAGTTTTTGGCATTGCATGAATATGTTTTATATTTTAGACAGTATACAGGAAAGAATTCGTGACTCGAACAGATCACAAAGCTTTAGTATTTATGAACACAAAAAATGCAATAAGTCCACAATTTCAGACATGGATGGCTAATCTATCGGAATACGATTTCCAATTGAAATACCGGAAAGGTGAAGAACATGCAAACTGGCTCAGGGGGAAAACCAGGAACTTAGGCTAGTTACTACAACGCGTTTCATCCAGAACCAGTGACAGAAAGCCGAACGAGCCAGTTAACGAGTGCACAAGGAAACATGCCGGTTGAGAGTTAGCTATTAAAACTCCTTTTCGTACGCTCGACAAGTGACGCATGGTATAAGTGTGTTCAAATGTGTTGAAATAAAATGTATGATAGTATAAAATCTTTTACATGTTCAAAAGCGCCAGGGATTTTCTCAGGTTTTTTCGTAAGAGGAGCAGTAGATTACCCGGGACAGTGAGAATAGATAAGAGATAAAATAAAAGGACCTAAGCTAAAATAGGACAGAGACCTTCTATCGGTAGTCCGTGAACGAACCCGAATGCTTGACGATTATAGTATACTGGAGTATGCTCAATTTTCGCAAGCATTCACCCATGCGACCCATCACCAACGTCGAGTACTCATGTGTCGAATTCTCAACGGGTGTTGAATGGCAAAGTGAATCAGTTGTATTCTGGATTACGCTAGAGACTGCACGAAAGGGTAAGATTTGCTTTACCTGTAACCCACCTTACTACTCAATTTTATTAATTGAATTAATCACATAAAATATTTTTGTTGTAATTTACAGATCTTTGTAATAAATAAATATTCAAACTTGAATTTTTATGGCTTTAACTAGAGATGACGACAGAAATGGTGTTAGAAATGGGATTCCAACAGCTGGGGAAAATAATTTACTTTTGATAAGGATTCCAAATTACATATCAAATGCAAAAAATTTGTTTGCTCAAATCGATGCTTCATTTGAGTTGTCTAACATTCGAAACACAAAAAACAAAGTATTTCTATTTATTAATACGTTTGGCATCGTACGTTCTCGACAAAGTTGCATACGCTATGAACTCCCAATGTAGCTCTCTGTATGACAAATTAAAAGAAGTCTTCATCAATTAAACAACTTTGACTGCAATTCAATAGTCTCCTTATGTAGAAATAAATCGACTACTTCAAGATGATGTCCACAGTCCAGAATAAACTAATCAGCCATCACAAAATAATTCAACCAAAAATCGAAGTAGAAGACTCAAATCTGATCAAAAATCAATTTCTCTAGAAATTATCAGCAAACTGTCGTCATCATCTGATAAATCAGTGACAAATCCCTTTCAAATTTAGCCGAGTTGGCTGATATCCACAATGATTACTAACTAACTGATAAATGTTTGATTGATTGTGGAGCAGACATAACGGTACACCTAACTAACATGGTTTAAAACCAGACAATTATCAGAAAATACATCATCTGACATTAGCAGATTTCACCTCAATAAAAACGTACGGCGAGAAAGTTCTTTTATTTAATATTTCTAGATATAATGAAACATTCT
The DNA here is from genome assembly GCA_959609185.1 of Schmidtea polychroa. Classification (NCBI taxonomy): domain Eukaryota; kingdom Metazoa; phylum Platyhelminthes; order Tricladida; family Dugesiidae; genus Schmidtea; species Schmidtea polychroa. The sequence continues at coordinate 158,603 of CAUHTR010000200.1, forward strand.
CATAGAATGTGATTGTGGCTGATGTCAAAGAACTGGTTCTGGGCTCAGATTTTATCTACAAACACCAGCTATTAGTTGATTGTGCTATTCAGAAACAAATCTTAAGTTAGTAACAATCTCAACAATCAGAAAAATACATTTCTCAGAATTGAAACCACTGGTGGACCAGTATAACAAATACAAATAATAGTTCAAGATTTTTTCAATGTAATAACCAATCCTGACAAATTAATAAATTAAATATAATTAAGAATATTGTTCAAATAAGCTTGATCAATTCATTTAAAAATCCCAAAAATCTTTATAAAATTAAACATTCAATAAATCTATATAAACAATATATACAATTATGGTTATATTTCTAATATTTGAAAGAATACAATAAATTTTAATTCTTCTATAAAAAACAAAATTCAATTATTTTACAGATCAGAAAAAATAATATAAGATATTAATAAGCTAAAATTTTATTGCAACAATTAATTTAGTTCAGATTTTGAAATGTTAGATACATAAAAGTAAAAATTGAAATTTAGAATTTTTACTACTCAATTATTAGAAATTTTTATCGATTGTTTGATTCTTCAACAATTCTAGAACAATTTGTCAGTAAAAATGAGTCATGCTGTTGCTAGGCTTGCTGTTACAGAGAGTTGTATTTGTGTGTACAGCGAGTGTGTGCTCCATAAAGATATATAAATCAGTCACCATTTTTGTTATTCATTTTATATACATTTCGAAACAAGTGTTTGTTACGTCATAATAAACTAAAAATGGTATTTATTTTTATTAATAAATTAATATCTAATATTTTGCTGTAGAGAGAATGTATTTCAGTTCATGTTGGTCAAGCTGGTGTTCAAATGGGTAATGCCTGTTGGGAGTTGTACTGTTTGGAACATGGTATCCAACCAGACGGACAAATGCCCAGCGACAAAACCATTGGAGGAGGAGATGATTCATTCAACACTTTCTTCAGTGAAACTGGAGCTGGTAAACACGTACCAAGAGCTGTATTTGTCGATCTTGAACCTACTGTTGTCGGTAAGATTATTATGACTATTTAGTTGTAGATTTATATTATGTGTTTTCAGATGAAGTTAGAACTGGTACTTACCGACAATTATTCCATCCTGAACAATTGATAACTGGTAAAGAAGATGCCGCCAACAATTACGCAAGAGGTCATTATACAATTGGAAAAGAAATTGTCGACCTTGTTCTTGATCGTATCCGAAAACTCGCTGATCAATGCACAGGTTTACAAGGATTCTTGATTTTCCACTCATTCGGTGGAGGAACTGGATCTGGATTCACTTCATTGTTGATGGAGAGATTGAGTGTTGATTACGGTAAAAAATCAAAACTCGAATTCGCTGTCTATCCAGCTCCACAAATCGCTACTGCCGTTGTTGAACCATACAACTCAATCCTTACAACACACACAACTTTGGAACATTCCGACTGTGCTTTCATGGTTGACAATGAAGCAATCTACGATATTTGTCGTAGAAATTTAGACATCGAACGACCAACATACACAAACTTGAACAGATTGATTGGTCAAATTGTCAGTTCAATTACTGCTTCTTTGAGATTCGATGGTGCATTGAATGTAGATTTAACTGAATTCCAAACCAATCTTGTGCCATATCCTCGAATTCATTTCCCGTTGGCAACATATGCTCCAGTAATCTCTGCTGAGAAAGCATATCACGAACAATTGAGCGTAGCTGAAATAACAAATGCATGTTTTGAACCAGCAAATCAAATGGTGAAATGTGATCCTCGTCACGGAAAATACATGGCTTGCTGTATGTTATACAGAGGTGATGTTGTACCGAAAGATGTGAATGCTGCGATTGCAACAATCAAGACAAAAAGAACAATCCAATTCGTAGATTGGTGTCCAACTGGATTCAAGGTCGGTATCAATTATCAACCACCAACTGTTGTGCCAGGAGGAGATTTGGCTAAAGTACAAAGAGCAGTTTGCATGTTGAGTAATACAACTGCCATTGCTGAAGCTTGGGCTCGATTGGATCACAAATTCGATCTTATGTATGCCAAGAGAGCATTCGTTCATTGGTATGTCGGAGAAGGTATGGAAGAAGGAGAATTTTCTGAAGCTCGAGAAGATTTAGCTGCTCTTGAGAAAGATTACGAAGAAGTTGGAATTGATAGTGTTACCGAGGAAGGTGAAGGAGAAGGGGAAGAATATTAAACATTTGTTTGGTAGATAAATTTTCCTAAATAAATTTTAACGTGTTCTTATTTGCGTGTATTATATAATTTGTTAATTAATATTAGTCATTCAGTTTATTTGATGATGTAATGATTCAATTCATTTATATGCCCACAAATTTTTTTCTAAGATCTACTTTTCAAATTGTTATCTACTTAAGCTTCACATGCGGATTTTTTATCATATTTAAGGCATATATCGTCATTAGGAGCGTGATTTTTACAAATAGAAAATGTACGGGTGATTAACCTCAGTAATACAATTTAATCACAATTTTGGACTTTAATCTTTAGTTTAGTACACCCATTTGCGAAAGTTAACATGTTAAAAGTATAATGCATGTTGGTGTGCATTTATGAGAATGTTTATTTCATTTTTTCATTCTCAATTCAATTTTATTTATGGTTTTAGAAGTAAGTTTTTTAAATTTAAGTATATTTTAAGGCTTGAATTTTGATTTTATATAATTATGAGATCATTATTCAAGCTCTTAAATATTACTTGTAATCAGCATTTATAATATATTGATAATTAAATTTCAGGTGCTTTTTTAGGTATTTTATGATATGTTATGAATTTGGAATTATTTCAATAAAATGTAAGTTATATATTTAACTAAAAAGAAATAAAATAATCACCAAACACATTTATTTTTTTAAGACATTTAGGCGTATATGGATAAAATTGTTTTTTAAGTTTTTGTTATCTTCTTTCTCCAGCTCATTTTTAATAGCCTCTTTGACGATGTAGACGGATTTTGTCATTTTATGAAATTCTTTGAAAATATTATTTTTTTTATAAAAGTTATTAAAATTTACTATTTTCGAATTTTTTTCTTCAATTCCAAAGATGTCGATGGAACTTGTTGAATATCTTCACACAAAGGCGTTTGACTAGAAATATCTGATATGCTGTAAAATATTTAGCCGCTAACGTCCTCGCAATCTGGAAATGTTGGTAGAAAAGGAAATCACGAAATTTTTATTATTCTTCGCGAAACGAAAGAATGTTGGAATTATTCGTGTACCTCGAAGATTCTATCTCTTCAAATGCTTGTTCAAACAGTCGCGTTTCTTCAAAAGGAAAATTACTCTGAATTTGCGATAATCAAACTCAAGACTCGGATAGAATGTCGAAAATATTGTCAATCTCCTTCCTCATAGAATTTTCAGTCAATTAGTCATCAGCATCAAAACGATGTGACCTGGAATTTTCTCAATGGAAAGCTTTCGACGACGAATTTTATGGATCCCACTCGATGAAAGAATTATTGTCATAAATTGTTCTTCCTCACCGGATTTCCTCACCCCTCACGACCCACGCAAGGATAGTACGCATTTCTGCCCACTACCCTTGGACCGTCGTGAAGGACAAATCGACCCAAACTGCAAATCAATAAATAAATATTTACCTGGCGACCACGCCATTTGAATTCCGGGTATGATGACTCTTGATGCTACCAACTTTTACATCCAACAATTGATCAGTATATCGCCCAATTTCATACAAATCTTCGGCTGGCTCTAACAATTCAAGTTCATCGTGTCTTGGTATTCATGTTCATGAGTTTTCTTCGTAATACATTCATAATCCGGCCGCATCATACCCGAACTTCAGATGACATCGTCGCCAGCACCATGAAGAAAAAGCAGAATATTTTTTAAATAAATTTTATTGAAAATAAAATATTTTGTTATTTATTATTCATATTAAACATCAATGATACTATACTAATAATCTACCATCCATCAACCAAACATAACTTACCAGAATTCTTTTCGAAGGTGTTGAAAATAAAATCAAGGTGCTACAATTGGTTATCCTAAATAGATTTGTTTTCGTTAACTTGATTCGATCTCCGGAATTTATCTCGTCAAAGTGGTTTCCGTAGTGTTCGGTTATGAGTATTGTTCTGCGATCTGTGCTCGTGGTTTGTAAGTGGTCCCTAGATTTCGTCCCTGTAGAGTTTTTGTTTAAAGTGATGTCTGAAATCTACAATCTGCAATCTGCAATCGTGGATTAAAAGTGGCAGTGTTTTTAACTTAGAAAATTTTACCTGCAATCGTGGATTAAAAGTGGTAGTCTTCTAATTTTCCACGTTGCTTATATATTATTTTTCGTCCAATCAGGACACAGTTAACTTGTAATTTTGTTATTTATTATTATTTTTATGATATTTATTGTTTGGTAATAAATTTTAGTGGTCTTGTTTTATTTTTATTATTATTTTATTGTTTTCTTAATGTTAATTATTTTTCTTATTTTTTCTAAAGATTTATCGTCGTTTTATTACAATATAATTTTTTTTGTTTTAACTAACTTATAAATTTATTTAGGAATTGTTTTTATTTTTATTTTGTTTTCCTTAATTTCTTATTTATTTACCTGAAATTTTTTGCTATTTTATTTTCCTTTTATTGTTATGCGCATTAGGTAGTTTATTTTTGTATTATTCCTAATCTTGAGGGTTTTATTATTTTATTATTTATTCCTATTGACATTTTGTTGGGTTTTCCTATATATTAGTGGAGTTTTAGGTTAAAATTATTTTATCCTATTTTATTATTTTGTGTGGTTCCTCTCTCATCTTTGATTCAATTTTCAACACCTTCGAGGCTTGGCCCAACAAAGGTAATTTGCCAATTTGAAAATAAAAAACATATTATGGTAAAGATAATTTGATAACAAGAAAAAAAATATTTTAAGCTTTGCACCATTGGATATTCTGCATTGCATTACATCAACAATGTCTTTGTAGTTAGGGATGTACTTAGGCAGTTTCTTAAACACAAACCCAAATGTTCGTCCGTTAAACAGCTATGATATTTGGATTTTCATTTGATAAAATACTCTTTCACATAAATTTGTAGATCCAAAACCTGCGTGCAAATTCTCAGCACATTTTTGCAAACTTGGTTATTTTTCTTCCAAATATTTCACTAAGAAGATCTTGATTTAATTAGAACATCTATTTGTAGTTCAATGACTTCTGTTTCTAGGATTTCGATATTCATTTTAATTAGAGATGAAAGTTTGCTACAGTTTCTTCTACTTAGATGTTTGTTGCAAATGGAAAAGTCATAAGTGAAATCACACTATCAAGTTTGTTGTAGTCTTGGAAACGTCTCTCAAATTCCACATTAATATTTCTAATGTGATCTACGTATCTAATTGGGTCATAATTTGTAGAAGAGATTTTTATATTTGGAAAATGAGCTAAGTTTTTATTTTCAAGTTTGCTTAAAAAAGAGCTGGAGCTTCCGTTTGAAAGCCTTTACGGAACATATCATTTTAAAAATCACTTTATCATTGGCTTGTAATTCAACATTTAAATCATTAAGTTTGGATGTGATGTCTGCTAAACAAGCTAAGTCTAATAGCCAAGTATCATTCTCTATTTGCGTGCATTCATAACCTCTGGAAATAAGAAATTTCTTAATTTCGCTTATCAGATCTTGATGAATAAATTTGAATAAATAAATATGAATAAATTTGCCTCTGCTTAACCACCTGACGGCGGTATACATAAGTAGTTCTGTAGGTCCCTCATTATCACTTTCTTTTATTTGGATCTTAAAAAGCCGCTCCTAGAGACTTTTTGCTCGAATTGAGTTTTCAATCTATAATATCTTTCATATTTAAAATTTTGCCACATAATGGCCGTTGATGTACATTGTACATTGAGCAATTGTACTTAGAGCAATAAAATCATTATGATGACCTATCATTGCTGGGGCTCCGTCTGAAGTTATTAATACAAGCTTGAAAATTGGCCACTAAATAATATTCGTCAACTTTTTAAAGCTGAAAAACATTTTCTCTTTCGAGTTGTTCCTTTTAGAGGAATAATTGTTAGAAGTTCCTCTTTCGTGGAAAATATATACAAAAAAATACAATTTTCGAAGCAAAAGGCTTAAATTACTACTTTATATTATTATTATTATTATTATTATTATTATTATTATTATTATTATTATTATTATTATTATTATTATTATTATTATTATTATAATTATTATTATTATTATTATTATCATTATGGTGGGTTACATGTAAGCATACATTTACCTACTCGAGCTGTTTCCAGCGTAACCCGGAATACAAACAACATTTTCTCCGCTTGATAACCGTTGAGCGATCAACGTTGGTATTGTATCAATAGGGTGAGTGCTATAATTGTCGGGCACTCCTTGGGTTCACGGACTGCCGATAGAAGGCATATATCCGATTTTCTATACAGGTCCTTACTCTATTTATAGATTTTATTTCCTCCTCTCTTTCATCTCATAACTCTACGGATTAACACAATATACTTGTTTACTTTATACACATCATATCATCACATCATGGCTTTCGTGCGGAAATTTTGGCCTGGTGACCTCTTTTGAGTTTGTCGCACACGGCCATATCCAGACGCTTCTTCTTAATTGGACCCACTGGTAGCCGTTACTAGTAAATTATGACTAATTCTTCAGTAACTGATTTGATCTGTCCCGCCAATTCTTGGTCCACTCATTCTAGTTGAGCTGGGTCTCGAATTTTATCGATTTACCTTCTCGGCCGTCTTTCACCCTAACCAGACATACTCACACACATGCATACACACCGCATACACCATCATCTGTATCCATGCACGCACCTAAATGTAAACCGTGGTCTGATAAACTTTATTGGTTAAATTGGAGTTAAAACTTTTGTTTGGCTACCTCTGAATTTCGTAGCATCGACGGTGTCTGTAACCCAAAAATAAATTCGAAGTGGTTGGGCATTGGTTTTACTATCCTGACCATCTGTCCTATACTGGCCATCGGCCCATGTTACTATACAAATTCCGAGGCGGTTTATTTTAGTCTTTAAGTCCAAAAGAAAATTTCTTGATTGCCGAGTTAAAATCTAGTTTATTTCTATTAAAATTTCTCATCTCCTAATTTATTAATCACGTTATTTTATTACATTATTCCACCCGGTTTTAAATACCCATATACTGCAAGAATTTGGTCGACTGGTGACTTCTATATAAAATTTTATTCCATTTCATTTCACCCTGTAATTTTAAAGTAATTATTTCTCTACCTTTTCAAATTTTGTTCATTAAGGTACTTTAGTCCTTAATTTGTTTAGTGCCTTTTATATAAAATTTTATTCAAGTACACCTCGTTCTGTAATTTTAAAGTAACTATTTCCTTACCTTTTCACTTTTTGTTAATTAAGGTACTTTTTAATCCTTAATTTGTTATAATTTTATGAATATTTAAAAGTGTAATTTGTAAATTTGTTTACCTGTTTTATTGCAGTGTAATTTTTTCTTTTTTTAGATTACATATGCCATTTGCTGAACCACTCAGATTCGTCGGTGCTGGATGAGATACTAGAACCCTCATCCTCACTTATACTAAGTTGTTGGGGTCAGTAGAATCTTCAGAATCCACAAGAATATCAGTAGGTAGAAAGTGGCTTACCGCAGCAATGACCCCCCCCCCCCGGGGGGGGGGTTTGCTGCAACTTTTTTTTGCTGCAACTCACATTTTTTGCTGCAACTTTTGATTACGCAATTTTTCAGACTATAGTGAAGGGGTCTCGATGGTCCTGGGATTTTCAATACAAAAAATTTTTTTCTATACAAAAATCTGACTACCACTAAAAAGCCAAGGATTTATCACACTATAGTGAGAGGGTCTCGATGGTCCTGGGATTTTCAATACAAAAAATTTTTTTCTATACAAAAATCCTACTACCACTAAAAAAGCCAAGGATTTTTCAGACTATAGTGAGGTGGGTCTCCTTGGTCCTGGAATTTTCAATACAAATAAAATTTTTTCAATAGAAAATTCGACTATCAATAAAAAAGCATGGATTTTTCTAGTTCAATTAAGGTGGGTCTCCTTGGTCCTGAGAAAAAGGTGGTCTACACTAAAAAAACGTGGTAAATTTTTTCAATTAAAGTAAATAATGGTCCAAATTTTTGAATTACAGTAAATAATGGTTCTAAAAATTGAATTACAGTAAATTATGGTTCTAAAAAATTAAATTACAGTAAATTATGGTTCTTAAAAATTAAATTACAGTAAATAATGGTCCAAATTTTTCAATTACAGTTAATTATGGTTCTAAAAAAATTAAATTAAAGTAAATTAAGGTTCAATTTTTTCAATTAAAGTAAATTATGGTTCAAATTTTTGAATTACAGTAAATATTGGTCCAAATTTTTCAATTACAGTTAATTATGGTTCTAAAAATTTAAATTAAAGTAAATTAAGGTTCAAATTTTTCAATTAAAGTAAATAATGGTCCAAATTTTTGAATTAAAGTAAATTATGGTTCAAATTTTTAAATTAAAGTAATGAATGGGCTCAAATAACTAAATTAAGGTTCTAAAAAATTAAATTAAAGTTAATTAAGGTCCAAATTTTAAAATTAAGTAATCAATGGTCAAAAATTTTAAATTAAAGTTAAATAAGTAAATTAAAGTAATAATTTTTAAATAAGTAATGTAATAAGTAAATTAAAGTAAGATTTTAAAATTTATTAACAAAAAGTTGAAATAATAGAAGGTGTTTGAGAATTGAAATTTTTTAATGAAAATTTTTATGAAATAATTTTTTAAGTAATTTTTAATAGAAATTTTTATGGAATAATTTTTTAAGTTAATTTTTAATGGAAATTTTTATGAAATATTTTTCAATGATAATTTTAGATGGAAATTTTTAAGATAATTTTTAATGAAAATTTCTATGAAATATTTTTCAAAGACAAATTTTAATAATAATTCAACAACAAACCAACAACTTAGTACCAACAACCAGTAACTTATGAACATGTATTAACAATCAGATACCTACAACTAGTTACTAACAACCTGCTACCAAGTACTTACAATCAGTTACCTGCTACCAAATACTTTCAACATGATCCCAAGTACTAACTAACTCTCAAACAACCAGATACTTACAACCAATTACCAGATACCAAGTACCTACAACTAGTTACTAACAACTAGTTACCTGATACTAAGTACCTACAACCATCTAACAAGTACTAACAACCAAAAACAAGCAACCAACTAGGTACCAAGTACTAACAACCGACAACAACTAACTACCACCTACCAAGTACCTACAACCACATACTAACAACTAGTTACCAGATACCAACTACTCACAGCCGTTAACAACCAGGTACTAAGCATTATTAACCAACTACTAAGTACCAACAACAACTAACTACCAACTACTAAGTACCTACAACCACCTACCTATTAACTAGCTACAACCACCTACCGACGAGCTACCACCTACCCATTAACTAGTTACAACCAGCTAACTAGGTACTAGATACCATGTACTAACAACCAAAATCAACCAACTAGGTACTAGATAGCAAGTACTTACAACAAACATCAACCAGGTACTAAGCATTAATTACCAACTACTAAGTACCAACAACAACTAACTACCAACTACTAAGTACCTACAACCACCTACCTATTAACTAGCTACAACCACCTACCAACTAGCTACCACCTACCCATTAACTAGTTACAACCAGCTAACTAGGTACTAGATACCAAGTACTAACAACCAGTTACCTGCTACTAAGTACCAACAACCATCTACCAAGTACATACAACCAAGTACTAAGCATTATTAACCAACTTTACTAAGTACCTACAACCGACTAGCTACCACCTACCAAGTACCACCAACAACGAGATACCTACAACTAGATACTAACAACTAGTTACCAGATACCTACTACTCACAGCCGTCAACAACCAGGTACTAAGCATCATCAACCAAGTAATAACAACTAGATACCTAGTACTTACAACCAGATGACCACATGAAATTATTGGTTAAATAAGTAAATTAATGTCTAATTTTTAAATTAAGTAATCAATGGTCTAAAATATTAAAGTTAAAGTTAATTTAAGATGAAGATTTTCTGGGATTTCCAATGTTAATTTTAGATGCAAATCTTCGTCAATTAATCAATGACCACATGAAATTATTAGTTAAATATGAAAATAAGGGTTATAATTAGTTGTTTAGTAAATTATGGTGTAAAATTAAGAAATAAAGAATAATTAGGTAAATTAAGGATAAATTAAGGAAAATTAAGGTTCAAAATTTAAAATTAAGTAACCAATGGTTCAAATATTAAATTAAAGCTAAATAAGTAAATTAAAGTAAGATTTTTAAATTTATTATCAAAAGATTGAATAACCACCAACTTTTTTGAGAAATGTAATTTTTAATGAAAATTTAAATGGAAATTTTTTTTAAGTTAATTTTAAATGTAAAATTTTTTAAGTTAATTTTAATGAAATAATTTTTTAAGTTAATTTTTTAATGGAAATTTTAATGGAATAATAATAATAATAATAATAATAATAATAATAATAATAATAATAATAATAATAATAATAATAATAATTCAACAGTTCCCAACAATCGGTTACTAAATATTTTTAACTAGATGCTAACAAATACTTTGAACATGATACCACGTACTAACTAACTCTCAAACAACCAGATACCTACAACTAGTTACTAACAACCAACTAAGTATTCTTTATTGTATTTTATGAAATGCTTTTAAATTAATTTTTTATCTGTCTTTAAAAATATGTTTAATTACAATCAATAGAAAACCTTTTCAAAATGTCTAAATTTAACAAACATGTTGACTTTCATCAAAAAACCACAACTCAATCACTTTAAAACACCACGTAAAATTCAAAATAATTTAAATTACAATGAAGGACTAATGAATTCTAATTTACAAAACATCTTCTTTTAAATGATAACTTATTATTGCATCGTAAAATCACATTCAATAAATACTTATTGTTGATCAGTTTTATTATATATACTCTGAGTTTATCCGACAGGATGTTTTGACCCCCTAAGGGTACTGGTCGTAAGGGTATTAGTCGTAAAGGTACTGGTCGTAAGGCTATTGGTAACACTCAACCACCACCTACCCATGTACTAACAACTAAGTACTAACAACCAGGTCTCAAACAACTAAATACTAAACACTTACAACCCACAACAACCAGCTACTAAGCATTATCAACCTACAACTATATAACAACACTGTACCAGCTACCAAATACAAGATACCAAGTACCAACAATCAACTAACCACACATAAAAATAATAGCAATTAAATACAAAATATTCTTCATCACATACACTATCTTCTTATCAAAATCTAAAAAGTCAATCAGATACCAACTACCAACTACCAAGTACTAACAACCAACTACCTACAACCAACAACTATGTACTAACAAATTGATCTTTAAAAGAAAAATACTCATCACTAGAT